>JAECUM010017153.1:0-27897 GCA_016617855.1 Megalonaias nervosa | reverse complement strand
TATGTGTGTGTATGTATAGATGGATGGATGTGTGTGTATGTATAGATGGATGGATGTGTGTGTATGTATAGATGGATGGATGTGTGTGTATGTATAGATGTATGTATATGTGTGTGTATGTATAGATGGATGGATGTGTGTGTATGTATAGATGGATGGATGTGTGTGTATGTATAGATGTATGTATATGTGTGTGTATGTATAGATGTATATATATGTGTGTGTATGTATAGATGGATGGATGTGTGTGTATGTATAGATGGGTGGATGTGTGTGTATGTATAGATGGATGGATGTGTGTGTATGTATGCATGTATGTCTATGTTTATGTATGTATGTACGTAAATATGTATGTATGTATATGTGTGTGTATGTATGGATGGATGGATGTGTGTGTATGTATGCATGTATGTCTATGTTTATGTATGTATGTACGTAAATATGTATGTATGTATTTATGTATGTATGTATACTCCTAATATTCAACAACTATTACTATTACTACAATTCTCCTCCTTCAGCCATTAATGTTGCCACTGTTTGGTACTGGCAAAAAGCAACAGTAATGCCTTTGTTATTTGTAATGCTGCTGCTCTGATATCAAAGATAACATTGACAACGACAAAGACAATGCTATTTTTAGTCTAAGAGAATGACAGAAAAGCTAAGTTAATTCCGTATGAACCTTACTCAAAAGATGTCACACGTGATTAGCATACAAATAAAAGACATTTAATGTTTTGAACCATGTACAGATATTCTATACCATTCAGTTTAATAGTCTGAACTTTATGTTTGTTATATACCAGTTCCTGTAATACTATGGTACAACCTATATGTTTGTTATATACCAGTCCCTGTGATAATATGATACAATCTTTATGTTTGTCATATTCCAGTCCCTGTAATACTACGATACCAAATTTCTGTTTTCTACATAATGGATCCTGTGTTACTATCACACAGCGTTTCTGTTTGTTATGTTCCAGCCCGTGTCATGTTATGATACAACCTTTCTGTTTGTTATATAACAGTCCCTGTGATATTTGGATACAAACTTTCTGTTTGTTATATACCAGTCCCTGCGATACTATGAGGCAATCTCTCTGCTGGTTATAGATCTGTTCCCGTGATACTATGATAAAATGTTTAGCTAATTTCGCCCAATTCTTGTCAAAGTTGTGTAATTGTAATTGTATTATAGAAAACATAACTGAAATGCCTTGGTTGTCTAATTATTGAGCACTATGATAATATTCACTATGTAGTACTACTTATGATACGTTCTAGTCGTTCCTTAGACGTTTTTCTACAGCACCAGTTGTTCAATTTAAAACTTACGACTCTGGTAAACACAAAGCTATTTATCGGACGCAGCTGGCTGCCCTGTCCACCACCACATGTTTAGGTACCAGTTCTAATAAATTTGTCTCAAAATGTCTCATCTTGAATGACGGTGAAACTAAGAATCAGTATGATCATTTCCTTTTAGTTTTTCCATAATGCAAAGGTATGCGTAAAGAGTTTAACGTATACGTCAAGAGTTAAAGGTATGCGTCGCGGGTTTAATGTATATGTCATGAGTTTAAGCCATACGTTAACAATTTAGGATATACATCATGAGTTTGGGTATGCGTCAAGAATTTAAGGTATACATCAACATTTTAAGGTATACGTCAAGAATTTAATGTATAAGCTAAAAGCGTAAATCGAAATACGTGGAGGAGGTAGGAGAGAAGTAGAAGGAGAACAGTAGCAATACACGTATGAGCAATAATAGTATTTGTAACAGTAGTGGCAGTAGCAGTAGTAATAGCGTTAACTGTAGCAGTAGTAATAATATTAACTGTAGCAGTAGTAATACTAATGGCAGTAGCAGTAGTAATAGTAGTGTGTGTAGCAGTCTGTTGCAGTAGTAATACTAGTAGTAATAGTAGTGTATGTAGCAGTCTGTTGCAGTAGTAATACTAGTAGTAATAGTAGTGTATGTAGCAGTCTGTTGCAGTAGTAATACTAGTAGCAGTAGCAGTAGTAATAGTAGTGTATGTAGCAGTCTGTAGCAGTAGGAATACTGGTAGTAATAGTAGTGTATCTAGCAGTAGTAATAGTAGTGTATGTAGCAGTAGTAATATTAGTGTATGTAGCAGTAGTAATAGTAGTGTATGTAGCAGTCTGTTGCAGTAGTAATACTAGTAGCAGTAGCAGTAGTAATAGTAGTGTCAGACGCAGTAGTAATAATATTGGCAGTAACAGTGGTAATAGTAGTGTATGTAGCAGTAGTAATAATATTGGCAGTAACAGTGGTAATAGTAGTGGCCGTAGCACCAGCAGTGGTAGTGGTAGTGGTAGTAGCAGCAGCAATAGTAGTATGATATGCAATAATGTGATGAGGGGAGACGGGAAATGGGTATCGAAAATAATACTGTACAGAACTGGAAGTCTAAAACAAGTGACATTGTTGATGAACATAGCAGTGTGTGACAAATAGTCGATCATTATATGACTGTATGGGTGATTTGAGTCATTAGAATTTACACTCAAAATCAAAACAATTAAGTCTCCTAATTTGATTAAACTAGTGGTTATATGTATTCGAGCACTCGAGAGACTATTTGTGTTCATTAGTAACGATCATCTATCGCAAATATCTGCCAAATAAAACCAAGTAAATAAAACGACATCACCCTCCCCACTCCACTTTACTACAAGACAACAGTAGCATTTGCAGCACTAAGTAATTATCATTCTGGAAAAAATCAGGATAGAAAAGAAAGAGAAGACATGAGCAAGAAGATAAAAACTCTGCCAATTAATTCTCCCAATCAATGGAAAATGCTCCAAAATGTCCAGAAAAAATCAATAAATTTTAAAACTTAGGAAAATGGACAAAATTTGAAGTTTTCTGATAAATAGACATATTCAGTCTATAATTACGAAAAATGACCAACAACAGAAGTTATATTTTTTGTACTATGAGCAGCAACTTTTATTTCTATACAATCATTTGAAGAAAATTCATAACTTTCTGATATGAAATCTACGTGAAAATGCTCGCATTAGACCGATTTTATGCTAAAAGTGCGTTATGGGAAGACATATTCTTAAATACCACAGCTTAACGCCAAGTAATTGAATACGTTTTGAGCGAAATCTGATCAATTTATTTTAATAGAAGATTTGAATTTACATTGTAAATATTAATATGCAGCCCATCAACATTGTCTATATTCTTAATTACAGTGTATGTCTATGTGCTCATATAGGCTCATTTACTCATCGTAAATTAAACACCTACTGTTGTTCTCAAATTTAATACTAATATAGTTTAACAAAGCCAATCCTGATTATCGAAAGCTTGTCACTCTAACTGTAATCAAGAAACTTCCGGACGAAAATGTTTGTTCGCTACGGACTTTGACAATGGTGGCCTTGTAATAAACTGGGTGAAGGAAAGAGCACGTCAGGTCTAATCGTCAAAATATAGGGTAGGGCGAATATATTTTTTCAACATGCATAGCTTTCATTGTGACGCCAGAGAACGCGACATTCATGTCGGTTTGTACTGGATAACACCTTTATATTGACCTCGTCCCAATATATCCACGTACTTTAACATTGAGATTTGCTGTATGTGTTTTTGTCATGGCGTGGCAATAATGACCTTCCAAGTGAATATGGATGTAGGAGGATCCAAAGAAAATAAATAATCACCATTTATATGTATGTGTAATACAATTCTAAAAGACGACACCTGTTACAGAAACGGTCGGTGCTTCACACATAAATGACCTGTACGACATTTAACTATAGTTATAATGAAATTGTTAGGCCACTAACATAAAAGGGTTCTCGATTTTACAAATATGGCTGTAAAGAAACAAATAAAGAAAAAGAAAAAGAAGGAAAGATGGAAAGGGAGAGGACGATCGTCGAGAAGACGTATGTAGACATGTATAGTTTGAACAGTACATCAATACAATTCTGGCTATATAGTGTTGAGCAAAGTTAGGTGGCAAATATGGTAAGGTCAAGAACAATATAGGCTCTACAGCAAAGTGAGGAAATGGAACTAAGCGCTTTTCCCAAGAACTTCTTGAGGTGTGGCCTGGGTGTATATTGAACCCGAAACCCATGTATTACGAGTTTAACTCTTTACCAACTGAACTACCACGACGTTTTGAAGTATTAGTAACCACTTCATTATATCATCATCAGCTACATAATTTTGTGGGATGCGGGAGCTCGCGGGTTCGAACCCCGGCCGAGTCATACCAGACTTGTAAAAATGGTACTAACACCTGCCTCGCTAGACGCTCAGCATTAAGAGGGTAGTGTTAGGACTGGTTGGTCTGGTGTCAGGATATTGTGACTAGGTGGGGCATAATGCTACATGTCTGCGGGATGATGCCCAAGTGCTAGACATCACTATAAACGGCCATACTGTAGACATTGTAGCGATATGACTAAAAAATTTTAAAGCTAAGTTAAAAAGCAAAATTATTATTATTACTTTATTATTATTAATATTATGATTATTATTATTATTGTTGTTCTTGTTATTCTTCTTTACTGAAAGTTAACATACGCCACACATAACAAGGAGTATGAGTAGTTGCATTAGAAGTCTTAACGTCATCGTCGTCGTAGTAATAGTAGATGTAGCAGCAACAGTAGTTGGTGTTGCTGCAGTGGAGACGGTGATAGTTGTATTAATCAATCTCTGTATCAGACATACTAGATATACAGCCCGCGTGAAGCATGCACCAATCGTATTGCAAGGGAAGTAATTCAGGCGACTTTTAATACATTCTTTCAGTGGTTATGAAGCTTGAAAGTGAGCGAAAGAGAAGTACACGTTTTTATTTCCATTCTCGAACAAATGCATTTCTAGAGGAAAGACAATTTACAGATGGCGCATGCTACAGTGTTAATTTCATCGACCATATTGCAGTTAAGCACACAATCTGATATGCGTGCGTGTATTGCAATTTTACTGTCTCGTCCATGACAGTCTCACAGTGCAAGAAATAACGTTTGGACCTTATGGGCATATTTTTACTAAAATAACTGGGAAGTTTTTATTTTAAGTTTTCAAAGTTGTATTATTATGTAAATAATAAAAAACTAATTTAACTTACTCTTTTCTCTGTCAGGTGTATTGCCTTGCATTTGATGGGTACCAATTACATTGATCCTGAACCACAGGAACTGGAATCATAAGCATCTTTCAAAATTTAACTGGAAACAGTAACTGTAACTTTCTTAAAACTATTGATGTAACTTTTACACATATACACGTGTATATCTAGTCAGTCACATTACTTTCTGATAACCGAATCCATTTGTCGGTGCTGTAGAAGTCTGCATGAACCGTTTCTCTTTTAGGTCAAAGGTTAGAACAGGATCTAAGTCCTTTACTGAAAGTCCACGCGTGGATGTTTAATAAAATTTCAAATGTCTCACCCTTCAGAGGAGACAGACACTTATTCTTCATGTGATTCTGGTAGGGAAAAAAACTGTTTTCACACTCAGCACCGATAAACATCAAACAGATAACCACTTTTGCAAGAGTAGACGCATTCGGATAGAGTCTGTTATGAAGGATGGTCATCATCTTGCATGTTGCACCTACTCCAAGTTGGGATTATGACCCCTTTTATCAGTGCACATACTCTTGTTCAGAGTTGGGATTATGACCCCTTTATCAGTGCATACACTCTTGGACCAATTTGGGATTATTACCCCTTTATCATTCCACACACTCTTGGCCACCCTTTGAGTACTGCATTTATGTCTAAAATTGGTGTATTATCTTCTACGGTTCGCTCAGGCATTCATAATGTAAGTTACCTTGCCCAACATTTGCATACTTTTCTGGTTTGTTATAAATCAGTCAAAGGCTGTATTGCCTGCTTACAGTCATCAAATGCATGAACCATATTTTCAAGAACTTTGGTGTTGTCCACTCTGAACCTTGGCTTGATAGTCTTTGAAATATTTCTGATCTATTCCAACTTCTCAGACTCAGCCTGTGCATTGTGACCATAATTTTCCAGTTCTTTAACTCTGTAAAATGCATGTTCTCTTTTACTTTATTGCTTTTTTTCACGTCAGTTAATCAGTCACCATCTAGTCTTCTCAAGGTACTGTCTCGTACTGGCTGTATTCATCTGATGAACAACTCCCTGCTTTTGAAGGCGGAAACGTGGCGTAGATAACTCTATGTGATTGTTTAACATTAAGGCAATCAATAATGCCACTTTGTAATTCATAAACTATTTATGTAAGCACTTTTATATTCCATTTGTGCTATTTGCAAACATGGACGGAGTTGCTAAGTCTGACCAGTTACACATATAACAACATACACTGCCTTCTTCTGTCCATCTAAGTGGACAGAACGATGCCCCTTTATTGCACGATTTGGTACTTCCAAGATATGTTGAATTTCCTTTAAATGTGCTTTCCGGTTTGCTGAGCCACCGACGAAGTGATACAATGAGTTAACGTGTCTTTAAACTTAAGAAGGGTTTATTTTTTTTAAACATAGTACATGTTAAAACACGAATCCGACGGTGAGCAAAAGCAATGTGTTTGAATGGCAAGGGGGAGGGGTGTACCTTTACATTGCATTTGTACACCTAAACCCGTCCTCTTTCCAAGCATGACACTTACCTGGTCAGTTGTCAAGGACACACATTTTGAAAGGTTGATTCCCAACTTGCTGAGGCAGTCACGAGTAGCAGCTGCAATTATGTGAGCATAGCCATTTTGTTTGTACTTATTTGTTAAGAAAGTGGTCACAGGGTGCCCATCCTGTATGCAAAGATTTGTTAAGAATGAGGACACAGGGTGCCCATATTTATGCAAATATTTGTTAAAAAAGTGGTCACATGTTTTCCATCCTTTATGCAAATATTTGTTAAGAAAGTGTCACAGACTGTCCATCCTTTATGCAAATATTTATTAAGAAAGTGTCACAGGCTGTCCATCCTTTATGCTAATATTTGTTAAGAGATTGGTCACAGGATGTCCATTCTGTATAATGGTACTTCAAAGGAAGGGGTCACAGGGTGTCCATCCTTTATGCCAATATTTGTTCAGAAAGTGTCACAGTCTGTCCATCCTTTATGCCAATATTTATTAAGAAAGTGCCACAGTCTGTCCATCCTTGATCAATCATATGCAAAAGAACAGTCATTTTTCAACAGAGTTACCGGTATTTACGTTTAAGATAAGAAAGAGGAATTCTGAGTTGTTAATGCCATGTATAAGTGATCTCGCCAAACCTGATGAAATGCACTGCTGGGTCTTGTTAATATTTGCCCAACTTAAGATTGTATACTTTCCATCAACCTTGTTTTAATTCCTGTAACTCAAGAAAAATCATTCACATTTTCAGATGGCATTTCGTTTTCGTCACAACAACAGACAGTTAGGATTAAAAGTATATGATAGTCACCAATATGCGTTATCTACAGTTTCATCTTATTCGATGTTTTTGGTATCATGCAAAAGCAATTTATCTGCACACACGTGATCCTTGAAGATACTGTGTTTTTCTACCAAGGAGCCTAGTACATTTGGTGTACCCTCACCAGACCAAATAGTTTCCATTTTGTACAAGTCATACATCTCAAGCGTGGAAATGATTGTTTCTGCTGTGTTTCTTGGACGATTTAACAAGACTAATTTAAAGGATGTATCGATTATATCCATGAAAATAATTGCATTTTCCCATCATATTTACTGTCTGCATGATATTATTTGAAGGCATGATATTAGGTAATAAATGAGCAAGCAAGCGTCCTGTCGATTGCGACAATAAAAGTTCGGCTGATTAAGTGGTTTGCAGTACTTGTTTATACTCAACAAGTGCGTTTCAGTTTATGATTTTAATTACGTAAGCTTCAATTCTGGAGCACGTTTGAAATATGATAATACGAAAAGTTTCTTTCCTTACGTAAATATAGGGTATTTCTTCTTATGCCACCAAAAGAAATACACGTTAAAATATCACGCTTTTGCACCACACGATGAAATTATATCAGGTTTTAACTTTCGAAAAGAAAATCTCTCTCTCTCTCTCTCTCTCTCTCTCTCTCTCTCTCTCTCTCTCTCTCTCTCTCTCTCTCTCTTCTTCTTTTTCTTCTTCTTCTCTCTCTCTCTCACACACACACACACACACACACACACACATATATATATATATATATATATATATATATATATATATATATATATATATATATAGAGAGAGAGAGAGAGAGAGAGAGAGAGAGAGTGATCAGTATAAGTCTATTTTAACTATACTCAGTACATTCGAGTCTTATATATTCTTTGTCCAAGGCAATTACGAAAAGATAAAAAATACCCAGAAATAATTAACACAAAAGAAAGATCTGAATTTAAGAAACTTTATACGATTGTGTGTCTAATGGAAGTGATACGTGAGAGGTTTAGAGTTTACAATTTACTGGTTTGAAATTGTCTTTTACGTTCAGTTTAAAATATTAAATATTCACATTTTCTCGTATGGTTCATAAAATGGTATTGATTTAGTAAATACGTTGATAAGTTTTGCGTCCCTGTTATGTAGTGCAGAAGATACAAGATGGCTAGCGTGTTCTATTTAAGTGAAATAAAGACTAACATTTATTAACATAAAGTCAAAGGCTTAGTATGTGTTGCCATTGCAGAGAGTTGCGTGAGGCTTTAATTTAACCTTTTTCGAAGTGTACGTTAATTCGTTAATAAAGGAGTTGAGGTATTATTTACATAATCAATACATTTAGACATGCAGCCTTTCCACGTGAAACGTTATTTTTGCAAATAGTTAATTGAGGCAAAGCGTGTTCAATCTGTGCTTTTGATTGCAGATTATGTAACGTATAAAATTAAGTAACTATCTATTAAAATAACCAAATTAGAGAAATCTTAAAAAAATATTTCTAAGTTTATAAATATAGTGCATAAAACCACCCGAAGTTGAAAAAAATAAGCTCAAATCTATTATGTAGAGAGTTTTAAGATTCAAGTAAAATTTTAAAATTTATTGTAATTTTAACTCCTTGCAGAGAATAGGGTAAAGAGGAGTTGTGTTATTCAGCCATCCATATTCAACCTGAATCTTCTTGAATTATTACTCTGCAAAATAGATTCAAAATGTTTTATTACCAAAGGCCTAATCTAATCGAAAGATGTGAAGTTTCAAGAAGGAATTTTCGAACCTGTACAAGCGTGAGGCTATAAAACAAGCAGGCGTCTGATATACGTCTGGTTATTAGAGCGGTTGAGGAATTAAATTGCATCATATTATCTAAGTAGATTTCGTTGATCCCCGTCATTGAGAATATGAACATGACGTTTACGTAAGCGTTTATATTAAAAATAGTCAAAATTAAAAACTCATAATTTTAGACAGAACCGCTGAATTTTACGGCCGTTTAAATAACCCGTTAAACCGTTATTGACCGATCAAGTGCCTTTTTAGATCTGTTCATTACCATAGCCTGAGCGGAAATGACGTATGAGATAATCCTCTTTTATACTCCAATCGTCAATTACACGAATCGAAAATGAACAGATTCAATATATTTTAGCATCAGCGTGTTGAAATATTCAAGGCTATGCTATGTATGGAAGGTGTGTGAATATTTGTGTGTCTCTATGGTCCAATCACTGTACAAATAGTTGATTGTTTACTCAGGTACGGTGACATTTCTTTCCCTTTTAGGACAGATTTCTTTCCCTTATAGGACAGATTCTATATTATTTAAGGAGAAGGTTCGAATTAGAATGACATTCATCAGATCGGTAGAAAAAAATGTGAAAAATATAATTTTATTAGAAAGCATAGACAAATAAAATTTTTATGATGGAACTGAACCCCCATCAACCCAGTTGCGCCACTTACAGTTTGAAAAGTGTATCAGCAAAGACGAAATAGCTGCTACAACTATTGTCTGACGTCATGCTTTATTCATGGACAACCTTCCTAACCTGGACTGGTAAATGCGAATGAAAAGATCATGGCTTTTAAAGTGTTGGTGTAAAGCAATTAGATATACCGACACTATTGGTATATGAAATTGTGAACCGCCCATGCCGCATTATACATAAAAAGATACCAGCGAAAGTCCGTAAAGAAACGAGAGTGACGGATTTTCGCCTGTGTTATGTCTATGATCTTTGAATGTTGGAAAAATGTCGTCATTCGAAGCAAATGTCGTCATTCGAAGCAAATGTAGTCATTCGAAGCAAAGGAAAGGGGAAAGTTAGAAATGGAGGATAGAAACAATTGTGTGGTTGATAACAATGTTAATTAAATCATAATAATACATATATGAACTGTAAATACATTTAAATGTTTCAATGACCTTGCTGGTTCTCCATTTCGCTTAGTTCCAACTCGTTTTAATATGTGAATGCCAGCGCGTTCATTGTTCAAATGGTTAACCATGATGTGTTTGTATTGCCCTAAATTGTTCATGTAAACCATCATTTTTGTCTAAATCATGAGTGTGTATTATATTTATTTAATCAATATGAATAAAAATAAAAGTTCAGAAACTATAAGAAACACCTTATTAAAATGCAAATGAGATTGAGAATAATATCAAAAGGCGAAAAACTCCATTTTGTAACGGGCTCACTGGACAGGTCTGTGCAGAGTTTATTCATTCCGTCAATTCACAGTTGTTTGTAGTCAATCTTAACTGCGCTGTGTATTTGTATGTAATATATATATATATATATATATATATATATATATATATATATATATATATATATATATATATATATATATATATATATATATATATATATATACGAAACATACTGTCATCATCTCTCAGTTTGTCTATGCAAAATACTTCATGATGTGTTACTCTTCCTTCAGGTAATTCATTTTTGTCGCTGGTCTTTGGTTCATGTCCTTTAGGTGGTGACTTAAACATCTCAAGTTTACTTAGTGTCACTTTCAAATCATTATCAAGAATCTTGTTCTGGACACCCAGTTGTAGTGTTTCAGATGCCACATATCAACTGGTCTGTGTTGATGCTTCGTGCACCAAAGGTTTGACTGTAATCTCAACATGTTGCACTTCTACTGTTTTCTGGCATGAAAAATCATTCCCCCTTCCTACGCCATACATATCTGTGCCTGCACCTTCCTCACCATCCTCTAAAACATTGTTCAAGGAAACATCTTCTTTTAATCGCGTTGATGTGGGTTTCACACGACTCTTTGGTGGCTTTCTCTTCTGCTGCATCTGAACAATAAAAAGTCAAAAAGAAAATAGCTAAAAACGTTTATGATGAAAAGAATAAATAGCACTCAGTTTATTAACACTGATACTTTTCTTGGTATTCCATAAATTTGTAAATACATGTATATTGTGCGTGGTAAAACTGTCAAGTGTGGTCAAGTTTTGTAAAGTTAAAAATAACATTTGTGTCTTCACATTTTATTGTAGTCACTGACTGATGAACCAAATGTTTGTTTTTTCTAACAAGTCAACATTTCTCATAATAATTTGTAAAAATAAGGTAACATTTAAATATTAATGCATTGTAACATATATCATCTTGATATTTTTTAAACAAAAATAGATGTATACCCTTCCCCTTTCTACTATTGCATTGTTGAGTTTATAAGCTTATTTGTAGTTGTTTTAATTAACTAATAAATTAATTTATTATTATTATTATTATTATTATTATTATTATTATTATTATTTATGGTATCCAGGTTGTTTAACTTAAGAAACTGTACCGAGGCCTCTAATGATACAACCGCTGTTGGAGAAATTACAGAGATAGAAAGAAAAGAAAAAAATACGTACTATGACTCCCAATTTAATTGGGTCTGGATGTTCCTTGGTGGGTCCATTTCCACCAACAAAGTGCAAACTACATATATATGTATCTTTCTTCACATTTTTAATGGTAAAATCACGTCGGCCGCAATGATGTACCCATTACATACACCTTTCTCTCTCCTTGTCAGGCTTTGGAAAACCGTTTCCAAATCCAATGAACTAAACACCATCTTTCTGGTATCTCGAATCACTTATCCATGAACCATAGCAACAATGCTTAGTGGTCACCATATTAAATAATTACGTTTCCAGAAGAATAAATAGCTTGTTTTTAAATTTCAAAATGCTCCAGCATCCGTGTTAATACGCGTCGCTAGCGGCTTTGTCCGAAAACAATATGGCCGCAGCCGGGGCAATGACATCATGGTTTATTTTTAGCACAAGGCTGAATTAAGTACAAGCGCCATTAAGAACAGACTTCTACGACAAGCCTACAACTGCGCCAGCGGAGAGCCTTACCTACAGAACAAAGACAAAGGAAATCTGACCGACCACTGACCGCTAAGGTCTCACTGGATAGTTTCGTATTTTGACCCCCCCTCCAATTTTTAAGGTAGAAGGCATGAGCCTAATTATCACAACCCTAGCATTTATAAATTCACACACAATCTAAATCTGTAATGTGGTTTACATTTACATTGACTTGGGCTTGAAAATGGGTTGGCTTGTTGGTGACTACCTGTCACAGTTAGACTAGCATTGGAGATCAAATGCGTAACTTGGGCTGCAAATGAGCAGCCGACTTGGCTTACGTATTTACATGTGTCTGCTACAGAGGTAAATATCTAAAAATCTAGATGGTTGAGGGGTGATGTAAGGTATGTTAATTTGTTATAGTACTAGTGAACTTTAAAGATGAATAAGGTACATACTGATTCTTTTAGCCGCCTTGTCTCAGGAAAATGTTCAAAATAGCTCTTTTCCGTACAAAATGAATGTAAAAATTAAGCACACCAGCAGAAGGCCCGCGTGACTTTTTTACTGTTTCATACAGTTCCACACATAGATTTGAAACTGCAGTTTGTACAAGTCACTGCAGCTGTAATGCACAGTCCCATTCGCTTGTCAATGATAACTTGTGGTTTCGGAACATCACACATATGGGGTATAAAAGCTTCAAACAAATGTGTTAATTATTTAAAATTAATAATCACATTTTCATCTGATTCTTCTGATGACTGACTGCATTCTTCTTGAAGTTCAGGGTTTTCATTTCTTCTAGGCCTCAAGGTGTATGGTAGCACACTTGCTGAAGAGACATTGATAGCCTGGATGACATCAAAGGTTTCATCGGGAGTCAGCCGCATCAGTTGTTGTGGGGCTTTTGCAGGAGCAGGTGTATCTGCATCAACTTCACTAGAGTTTTGGTAACTTGCAAGAAATGGATGTCCCATTTTAAACTGTGTTTTTCTCCTCCCCTGATTTCATTTGCATGATTTTCTTTTTACTTTAGAGTTGAGTGTAGGCATGTTACAATAACTAGGAAAAAAACTTGTCTGAAAAGCAGCAGCTTCAGCAACAATATGAGCTGGCCAGTGTGAAAATGACCCAAAGGTGACCTTCTTAGAGGTGTGAAACTACATTTTCCATACATATTGTCTACTCAGCAGATGTGCTGAGTCTGGGCATAGAATTTCACTGTTGAAGTTTCCCAAATGAATTGGCTCTGTTTACAAACATTGGTCAGTCAATTTGGGGTTACCTGAGGAGTTGCCTCCCTTATACTTCACCTCGGATTTCTGTATTGTAACATAGATTTGACCTTCTTCATTAAATCAGTGAGAGAATACTGTTAGTTTATATATGAGCAGCCGACTTGGCTTACGTATTTACATGTGTCTGCTACGGAGGTAAATATCTAAAAATTTAGATGGTTGAGGGGTGATGAAAGGTATGTTAATTTGTTATAGTACTAGTGAACTTTAAAGATGAATAAGGTACATACTGATTCTTTTAGCCGCCTTGTCTCAGGAAAATGTTCAAAATAGCTCTTTTCTGTCAAAAATGAATGTAAAAAAGAGGGGTTGGTGGTAGTATCGGTTCAGTATAAAAGTCACCAGTTGTATAAGGAATTAACCTTTAATACCTCAGTCAGAATCTTACAAGTATCCTTTCAACAAAAATCATTAATTAGTTTTTATTTGTATCCTTAATGTAATATTATTATCATTTTTCTGCAATAGGTCATCGTCAGATGAAACTTTGCCAAAAAAACTGTCCAGTGAGACCTAATTCACACAGCCCAATTAAGCCTACTACGCCTTACGTTTATCCACTCCAAGGTAAGGAGAATACTTACACTCTAACACCGTCTAATGCTAAACCTAACTTTACAAAATCTTTATCCTACCTATTATTTTAACAAAACCCTAAATCCCCATATTATTAAAGACATCACCGATTAAAAGTACTAATAACGATACATTAACAACATCCACCACAACACGCAAATTTAAATAAATGAAAATTATGTACATCGCATAAAATATATTGTTGTTACACCGTCTATAGTTAATTATTGTATACCAATAAAGCCACTCTAATCAACTTTAATCAACCTAATTCATTATTTCAATACGGTGAAAGCCACAACTCAACAACCAATCAAAAGAGGCCTTATTTCTACAACAGACCACACTATAGAACATTAAGAAGTAACAAGCTCTCATAGCCCACCATTTCAACTGCCAATCGAACTCGATCTTACATACACAACATAATCTCGCTAAGAGACCTCAACATTCCAACTGCCAACCTAATTAGAACTAGACACGGCCGTCCAATACACATTTATACACTAGTAACGATTTTAATACGCAAATAACCCCAATTAATCAATAAATAAACTGTATTCTGTATTTAAATACATATACTTAGGTGTTTATATTTTACAATTGTAATCTTGTGCGTAATATATATACCTAGGTATTCATATTTACATATATATACCATATTACGTATCACTATAAGCGGAACAGGTAAAGTAATTAAGCATCAACATAAGCGGAACAGGTAAATTAATTAAACATGGTACAAGAACCCAATACCAAAATTAAATTACTCAACAAGAACAGAATGGATGCAAAAAAATATAGTAGCCTTGCAAGCAAGATGAGAAAGACCCCCCAGAGACAAGACCAAAAACCAACTACTAAAGGCAATACAACTGTCACCACTCAAGAACCCTCAGCGCTACCTGCATAGGGACATTTCGATCATCGACAACAACACAAGAGGTCACCAAAACAATCCTTGATATCACAAGAAGAAGATACACCAGGCAATACACCAAACTGACAAATACACCCATCACATCCGTAGAAGAAGCATTGAAAGCCATCACAATTAAAAGAAGTCGAAAGCCACTACAAATACAAGTACAATCGGAAATCGAAACAATTGAGTGCTATAACAACGAGGACGAATCAACAACGGCAACACAGACTCCAGAAAACACACACAACACAATAACAACAACAACAACAACAACAACAGAGATTACAAGCTGCAATGCAATAAACCCAACAATAGCCACAGTGGAAATGGAAAATACAAGATGCTACAACAGTGACGCCGAACCAACAGCAACACTGACACCAGAGAACACACACAACAATACAATAACAACAACAACCATCACAACACCAACAACAGAGAATGCAAAACTCAGTGTAAAAACACACACATAGCTACAGAAGAATTGGAAAGCGCCAGCGAAGAGAAAGAAGAGACTACACCACTGACAACAGTAAACCAAAACACCAACATAACAAAAATAACAACCCCAATACAAGCAGTGAGTGACAACAACAAGAGAGTCAAACAACAACACAAACAGAGACTCAACATCTACAGGGACCAAAAAAGAACAGTCAACAACAACAACAACAACATCGACAACATAGACAACACCAAACGGAAATACACCATCCATAATAGCCAAAAAGCAGTACCCTCCATGCATATTACACTCAAAGAAATGAGAGACATAGAGAAAGCTCTACAAGACAACAATACAGAGTGGCATGACACCAACCAAGGACAACACAACGAAGCAAATACTATTTACCACGAAACATCAGACTACGAAGAACACGCTATAACACCAAAAGGGAAACACCCAGCTAAAGGAGCACCAAAATCAAAAGAACAATCAAGACAAACGAAACAGTAACGACAAACAAGCCAATCAAAATTGACGCAAAAAACAACATGCCAACAACATCAACATCAACAACACGGACAACAGGAACACCAATGGAAACACAAAAAACCACCACACCATCACAAAAACAAGCCCGACTGAAGGACACACAGGCTCCCAACAACAACAGATGAGAACAAAGTCATAAAAATACGAATATCATCCACCACATTTGACATTGTTTATCAGCAGCTATACTGAAAAACTCCTGCGAATTAGCACCAAAACCCTAGCAACCGCTTTAATGCAATATCACAGAGGTTTATTCAAAATTGTAAGACCTCGAAGCAACTACATCATTATTTGGTGCAACACCATTAACCAGGTCGCCAAATACCTGGAAATTACACAAATAGCTTGGATCAATGTCACCGTTAAACGACATCGAGGGACTTTTACACCAAAATACAGTAACAAACAAACAACCACACAAAGCAGCAAAACCCAGGGAAGAGACGCAAGCACTGGACAAGAAAGAGACAACACATCCACAGGATTTAAAGCAATAATAAAACTACCACACTCACATCAATGAAAGAACATCCCGGAATTAGAAAAGGATATAAAATACAACAACGATACACTCAAACGTCTTACAAAACTGAGAAACGCCCATGGAAAAGAGACGAACACTGTCTTGGTTGAATTCACTGCTCTGCCACCCACAACCATCAAACTGGTACAACATGGAAAAACACAACCCATACACAAATATATCAACAAACCCAGATACTGTAATAACTGCCAACGATGGGGCCATTTCACGAAACGATGTCGGAACCACTCTAGATGCTGCACATGTGGAGGACAAAACACAGGAACTTGCAACTATAACACTCACAAATGTGCTAACTGCAAAGGGCCACATCCACCATATTCACCAGAATGCCCACATACTTTGTTTGAAAAAAGAATCATACAGCTCATGGAAAGCAAACAAATCTCCTACAAACAAGCAAAAAAGGAACAACAAGAACTCTCCTCCAACCAAAACACAACAACAACTCACCCACATCGAACTACCACAACTACCCAAAGGATACCTAAAGCAATAACAAATCCAATAAATCGAACAACGACCCAAAAGAAAACTACAACTACTCTAAACCAGCCACAGACAACTATGGAAAAACACCACCACAACGTAAGTATGAATCCGGAGCATAATATACAACAATCCATTACAGCTATGGATACGAATACCACCCCTACCGACTATTTAGATCCAAATCACGTAACCTTACAACTTCAGGAAACAATCCAAGACATTAAAAATAAATCTCATAACAACCAAATCAAAAGAGAAGACGCCTACCACCTAATCTTCAAAATAATGGAAAAGATTCTTATAAAGGACAATTAGATCAATCCACGGGACAATATACCAACAGATAAACTAGAATGTAACCCCATTATGGATTGCAACCCTACAGCTGGAAACTCATATAATTACTACCAAAACGATAAACATCAAAGCACCTTCATTATGGATGACAACCCAACCATGAAACAAAAAAACCCTATCTCTACACTTACCATTTGGCAATAGAACTGCAGAGGACTAATAACAAACCATGGAGAATTAATATTAGCAATCAACACAGCCATATACAAACCAGATATAATATGTCTTCAGGAAACACTGCTAACAACAACACACACGAAATTACCCAGGATCGAAGATTATGACACCAACTACCATAGACACAGGAGCAATGGGAACAGAGGTGGAGGCCTCGCAATCTACACACAAAACACAATTACCGATGTAACCGAACCCGACACCAGAGTGGATCTTGCAGACAACCAAATCGAACACCAAGGAATCTCAATCAAAATTGGACCTAAAACAATAACAATCTACAACATATATGACCCTCCTGCCCATACTACAAATCCCACCAACAGCTTCCTTCAAATCTTTCCAAACAGAAAGCAAAAACTGTATCATTTGTGGGGATTTCAAAGCACACAATACAGAATGGGGAGGACAACATACCGACACCAGAGGCAGAAAGGTGGAAAAACACCCCAGAGAAAACCAATTTGTAATTCTAAACACAGGGACACCTACCAGAATAGATCCCACATCCGGAAAGCTTACAAAACTAGATCTAACACTAGCCACAACATCCATAGCACAAATAGCAGACTGGGAAGTACTCCAACAAAGTACTTTGGGAGGCGATCATTTCCCGATAAGCACCACCATACATCTACAAAAGCCAAGGGAACAACAACGGAATCCACAAAAATGGAAAACAGAAAAAGCGGACTAGAGCCTATTCCAAGCAATCTTGAGCAAAGTACATATTGACGACCTACACAGGAATGACACCAACCTCTACTACATCAACATTATAAAAGTACTAAACGAAGCTGCACAAGAATCAATACCCAAAACTAGCGGGAGGATAAACAAAAGCAACGTACCATGGTGGACAGACACCTGCAAAAATGCAATTAAAGAGAATAAGAGGGCACCCAACCGCTTTATGCATACAAAACTAGCTACCGACTTCATCATATATAAACAACAGGAAGCCAATGTAAGAACAGTCATAAAGGAAGCCAGACAAAACTCTTGGAAATCATACTGCTCCACACTCACACATCGCACTAAATCTAAGGAAGTTTGGGCAAATATCAAAGCCATAAGAGCAAAAACCCCGAAAACAATACCCAAAATATCTGGAGCACAAACTAACCAAGAAAGAGCAGAACAACTTGCACAACACTTTGCTCATTCTAGCAGTAACAACAACCATACACAGACATTTATAGCGCAGAGACAAACAATAGAGAATGAATATCCACCCATATTTAAGGATCAAAGCACGGAACAAACAAGCAGCAGCTCACCTTTAAATGACTACTTTACACTACAAGAATGGAGACAAGCACTGCAAAGCAAAAAAACTCACAGCACCAGGAGAAGATAGCCTTGGATACACCATCTACAAACACCTACCAATAAACATGCAACTAATAACAATAGACATGATAAACCTAATATGGGAAACAGGAAACATACCAACACCATGGAAACAAGCAATTGTAATAGCTATACCAAAACCAGGGAAAGATCCTAAAATGGTAACCTCTTAGAGACCCATCTCTCTCACAAACACCATCTGCAAAATCATGGAAACTATGGTTAACAATAGGAAAAAACACCATATGGACACAAACAAACTACTTCCAGTAACAAGACCTGTGGTTCCCAGATGGAAAACTGGGAAGAAGAACTGGAGAGAGAGAGCGTAGGCAGGAGATAAGGAGACCTCATCCTCCACCGGAGTGGAATAGAAGAAGACAGAGGAAAGTCTTCACTATTCCACAAAGTGAAAACTGGGATGATGAGGCCACTCAACCCCCCTCTGTGCTCCCAAGAACAAATGTCCATTGGGAGCAGGACTGGAGCAGACGTTGCGTGTGTGGTGCTCGGCCTGGGAGATGTCAACATTAACTGAGTGCATCTGAAGTTTAACAAAATAAACAGCCCTTCTCAGGGCTAACCAGATCTCTAGAAAAGAGAAACTGATCAATTGCGAATTTGTGTGAATGTGGAATAGTGTGACTATAAACACTGACTCCTTTAATGATGTGTGTGTATGTGTGTTTGTGTGCGCGCGCACGTTTGTGTGTGTATGTGTTTGTGTTTGTGTTTGCATGCGTGCGTACGTTTTGTGTGTATGCGTGTATTTGTGTTTGTATGCGTGAGCGTACGTTTGTTTGTGTGTATGTTTTGTTTGTGTTTGTGTGTGTATGCGTGTTTGTTTTTTTATCTTAACAAAAACCCCTTGTCCCTGCACAATTTTAATTCCCACTATGTACTGATTGAAAGTATAGTGATTTTGTATAAAAAGATATTTTAGGTTAGCACTATCATTACTGTGGGTTTTTTTTGGCAGGTGATATTGGTAGTTGGTAAGAGGGGATGTTTTCCTTCACGTCCGTGCTTGAGACATATATATTGTGCAGCGTTCGTCATTCGCGCCATTCAACATTGAATAATTTAACCATGGCGACAAACCATTTGAACAAGATAATAAAATTGCAAGAGGCAGTGGATGACCTGGGGATGGTTGAGGAATATTTAATGAGAATGGAGTATGGTGAATATAGTCTCCACCGTCTCCAAAAGAGATAAACAATTTAAAGAATACGAAGAAAAGGTTGAGAGAAATGATAAAGGAGGAAAAGGAGGAGAAAGAGGATGAAGAAGATAAAATACAAATGAAAAGATGGAATGAAAAGATAGAAAAGGAAGAGGAGAATGAGAAGAGGAAGAAAGAGGAGGAGAAAGAGGAAGAAGAGGAGGAGGAAGAAGAGGAGGAGCAGGAAAAGGATGAGAGTAAAAAGAAGAAGACAAATTTAGTGAAGAAGATAATGAAATGGTGGAAAAAAAGAAGAGAGGAGAGACAGTAGAAGAGGAAGATGAAACCCAAAGGCCCTTTTCAGGGCCACTCCATTGCCTAGTAAAGATTTGCTCTCTTGCCTAAAAAGACGTTTAGTCGATTTTTTGGTACGAAAGATTGATGTTCATCAATCTATGTGTGTGTATTTTATGTCATAGATTTATATTCATAAATCTATCTTTGTATATGTATATCCCTGTCTCTGTCTATGTCTCTAACGCTGTCTCTAACCACGCCTCTATATCTATGTCTCTATATTTGTCCCTATAGAGTAATGCGTATTCAAGTCAGCCCCTTGCCACAGTATTGCCAGTGTTCCGCCTGATTGAGGTCAGCCCCTTGCAAGGTTGTTGCCAGTGTCCAGTACAGTACGTCACCCCTGTTCCATTCCTATTGTTAAATTCAAACCCATGTTAAATTTCCCTCTGTTAATTTCCCATTGTCTCTAGGGTACAACCCCCCCTCCAGTTTAACATAGAAGTCCCATTGTCTCTAGGGTATCCCACTATACTACTTTTGTGTGTGTGTGTGAGTGTGTCTGTGTGTGTGTGTGTGCGTGTGTGTGTGTGTGTGTGTGCGCGCGCGCGCGTGTGTGTGCGTGTGTGTGTGTGTGTGTGTGTGATTTGGATTTTCAACGTAGCTTGAACACTATTCCAATCATATCGCTACGATGTCTTCAGTGTGACAGTTTATAGTGATGTCTATCACATAGGCATCATTGATTTCAACATTGCTCTTGGTTCCAAAAAAAAGGCTGGTGCTCTCGATTGTCATTTCCATATTTCCGTATGCTTGTGAAACATGGACGCTCACATCAGATCAACAAAGAAGGATTCAAACCTTCAAAATGAGATGCTACCGCAAGATCTCGGGCATCTCATACATTGACCATGTAACCAACAAAGAGGTCCACAACATGATCCAACGAGCCATCGGACCCTATGAAAACCTCTTGACCAATGTAAAAAAGCGCAAACTAGAGTGGTACCGTCATGTCTTAAATCATCTGGATTCGCAAAACAATCTTGCATGGACAACGCGAATGTGCAGAAGAAGAGGCAGATTGAAAAAAGAGGTGGGAAGACAATATTAAGGAGTGGACAAGCATGGAATTGGAGATTCCCAAAGGGCAGAAGAGAACAGGGATAGATGGAGAGAATTGGTTGTAAAGTCATCTGTGGTGTCCCAACGACCTCTTGGGTTAAGGGATTGATGATGATGATGATAATGATGATGATGAGGATGATGATCACCGAGACATCATGCAAGACATATAGCATGATGTCCCACATTATCCTAATACCAGGCCGACCAATCCTACATCATGCAAGACATATAGCATGATGTCCCACATTATCCTAATACCAGGCCGACCAATCCTAACACTAACCTCTTAATATTGAGCGCCAGGCGAGGCAGTTAGTACTATTTTTATAAGTCTTGGTATGACTCCGCTGGGGTTCTAACCCGCGATCTCCCGCATCGGTGGCGGACGCTCTAATCACCTTGGCGACCGGAGCATACAATGTATAATGTAGTCCATATTAGTATATATGAACCGACACATGGATATTTTCTAGGTGAAAATGCTTTCTTTTTTTAACTTTGAGTGTTGATGTGTTTATCTCTGTGGCTGTGTTTCCGCTGGTGTACGTTCAAAGTCAACTACGTTGGAAGATTAGATAGCAAAACATCCTCTGAGACGAGACACAAAGTTGAAAATTATGAAAAATACTTACAGACTGTAGTTTCAGAGAAGCACCAATGAAGGCAATATCTTTTGCCAGTTTGGTGTTTCATATTCTGAAAGAGTAAGTGTTGTTGTAATAATAATAATAATAATAATAATAATAAATATAATCAAATAAAAACCGGTTTCTTGTCTATCGTTTTATTCTTCCTTTACGTAATATTGAATGTATATATTCATGTATGTATGGTTTGATTGATGGATTTATTTCTGTCTGTATGCAAGGTGCTTGTTTATCCCATTTATCTGTCTGTATGTTTGTATATATTTATCAAAGGATGTAACTATACTCGTTGATGGATAGACAAAAGGGTGAATGAATTAGAGTTTAATACATTATTTTATATTTATTTATTTAGTGTTTTAATTGTTCGAAAAAGTTTATAATCAAAAGAGCTGGAATCAAATATCAAGCTAAGAGATTTTACTATTTTGCTGATCCTTGAACATACTCTTTCCACTCAAAATAGTTCAAAATATTTTGGTCGTCTCTGTCCTGATATAAAATAAGAAGTTAATTAATACTAAATATTCAGGTCATTGGGATGGTCTGCGTATAAAAAGAAAGTGACGGTAATGATGCTTTATAGGTAAGTCATTACCCTTTAAAGTGTGTAAAAGAGTCTATTTTGTACCTAAACCAAAACGGTTGAATGGTGAAAGTATGGATGATACTGTGTATGTATGTATGTATGTATGTATGTATGTAACCTAATGTGCATGACCTCTATAAACAAGTTGTCTTCATTTGCGCGTAGTCGCTTTAACGCGTTTTACTCTCTCTCTCTCTCTCTCTCTCTCTCTCTCTCTCTCTCTCTCTCTACATGCACTCACAAATCACCTTTTGTTTCTAAATACATTGTACAATGAAGAAGTTCAGTTAGACAATATTTTAAACGTACAAAACGTATGCTTTCTAGTGAGCCAGGTGAAATATAGAATTTGATATCATGCTGAAAAGAAACTTTGCGGCCGTCAAAGTGAAACATATTCCTACCCCAAATGAAACTAGGTATTTTCCTGATTCTGAGAAAAGCATGTGAAATTTATGTACGCTTATGTTTTTTTTTTTATATATCTGCTACTCCATTCTACAATTTTAGCATATTAAAAAATCGGCATTATCATGGGAATCACGAGTCCACACCATATTGATATTTATAAAAGTCCATCCGGTGTATCTATACGTATCCTTCCTTCCGCTGGCATTAATGGAAACACAAACATCGGGTTTTGCATGTGTCTAAAACAAATACCATGTTGAATTAATGATTCAGCTAAACGATTAATGTACAAATACATCTTTCTTTTCTTAATTTACCAAAGCTATCTTTGATTACCAGGGCATACTTTCTTTACAGTAAATGAATATCAAATAAAATATATGTATGATTTATAGTTTCAGTCTGGATGTGTGTTACGAAATTATGTGTGTAACACTGTACAGATTGAACGACCGTTTTGAACATCATCTCAAATATTCAGCACGTTATACTAAGGGCACGTATTTACTAGGTATACTTGTCGAAAGGGCAAGTATTTACGAGGTATACTTGTCGAAAGGGCAAGTATTTGCTAGGTATACTTGTCGAAAGGGCAAGTATTTACTAGGTATACTTGTCGAAAGGGCAAGTATTTACTAGGTATACTTGTCGAAAGGGCAAGTATTTGCTAGGTATACTTGTCGAAAGGGCAAGTATTTACTAGGTATACTTGTCGAAAGGGCAAGTATTTACTAGGTATACTTGTCGAAAGGGCAAGTATTTACTAGGTATACTTGTCGAAAGGGCAAGTATTTACGAGGTATACTTGTCGAAAACATTAAGAATAAATAAGTAACTTATCCATGCATTTATGCTTCAGATGATATGTGCATACTTGGGGTTAGATCAACTTTTGCATAATTCCTTATAATTCTCGCAGAGTCCAAGTAAAACGTTTATATTATATTTCTTCCTCTTCATCTTCATCATAAAATGTTAAAAAAGATTCGCTAATGTTTTTACAAATCTTTATATACGTTCAGTGGTTACGAATATCTTCTGGGATATTGCATAGTTCTTTGGTTTCTGTTTTAAGTGAGAACTTGCCCAAGTAACGGTAAAATCATTGTGCAGAACAACTCTGGACTGCCTCAATAGCTGCTGAGTTTTTACAACTAAACTTACCAAAACATGACCAATATTGGAACCATCAATGGTCAGATTTCCCCTGAAAATAAACAAAAACTGCTAGAAATACTAAGTGCGCTATTAAGAAAACTTGTTGGAATAAAGATAATATTTTTGTAGAGACGCACTATATAAGTCGACTGTTCCAAAACTTGAAAACAATAAAGATGAAACTCGTTATCCAAGGACAACAAAAAGAGTGCAGAACATGTGCATCTGGGCTGTATAGATTAAATGTTAAAGAAGAGGGAAACACTTCAAATATAGTATATACACACCATATGAGCCAGCATAGAAACTCTGCAATCTGTCATATAGAGAGTACGTTGTATGCTAATAAAATATTAAAAAAGAGGTAATAGGGGCATTTGGAAACACTTCAAATAGAACACACTGACACCATAAGTGCAAACATAGAAAAGTCTACAATCTACCATCTAAAGAACACATGGTGTGTCTATAATCTACCATCTAAAGAACACATGGTGTGTCTACAATCTACCATTTAAAGAACACATGGTGTGTCTACAATCTACCATCTAAAGAACACATGGTGTGTCTACAATCTACCATCTAAAGAACACATGGTGTGTCTACAATCTACCATCTAAAGAACACATGGTGTGTCTACAATCTACCATTTAAAGAACACATGGTGTGTCTACAATCTACCATTTAAAGAACACGTGGTGTGCTTATATGATCTACTACTGTATTAGTGTGCTACACGTAATAGTCGAAAGGAGCTCAAGATTATCGGTCATACAAAGTCGGCCGAGCGTTAGCATAGAATGCAACGATATTATTCACCTTATTTCTAAATAGTGCGGCCGAAAGCTTTATTACGAACTTTTGAAGCACACGAGCGTAAAATAGTTGTACATACTGATTGAAAGAAGCGTAGCGAGGGCCATCAAGTTATCTAAGCTCACTTATTACAACTTTGTTTTAGACATCTCAGCTTGTTGAGACTTTAGGACTCAATAATGAAAATTAAAGACTGTGCTCATGTACTGGTATAGATTCAAAGTGCTACCCGGACGGCACTTTCGCTTTTGATTAAAACATTCATTACACTGCCTGCTGTGATCATTTTATACCTATAGTCTGTCTGTCTGTCTGTCTGTCTGTCTGTCTGTCTCTCTCTCTCTCTCTCTTTGTACTTGGCATACGTTCGAATTCACTCCACCAGAACCTGCTTATCCTTCATTTCTAGGTTTTGTATATTTTTTAATCATATATTTATTAGAAAAGCATACTGATAGTAAGAAAACGAAGTGAAATAAAGAGACATGTTTTCTCACGTACCATATATTTGAGGCTCGGACGCTTATGTTCGTTCCTTGAAAACGCACATGTAAAGGAAATTCTGGATTCTGTGAATTGAAGGAATGGAAAAATAGACTATGCGATTGTTCAGCTTCCGCTCCAGGCTGGCCAGCGTGAATGTTTGGCATTTTAAATGTTCACTTTTGTCGGATAGACAAGACAGAAATCGTTTCCTAATAATCAGGTAATATTTCCATTATGTATCCCATGTATAAATATGTACCGTATCAGTGACACATTGACACTGTAAATGCTAGTATACCTTTATGAAGAGACTACTAAGAAATACGTTTTCAAGTGGTTTACGTTCATTGTTCTAAATTAAACGTTATGAAGTAGGCACGCAAAAGAATACCTCTGACATGTATCCGTCATCATGACGTTACTTTATGACCACGAAACCCGACCATGCACATGATGCACATATCTTAAATTATTTTGTTTCATTTTGCTTCTTTCGGTCTTTTTAATAGAGCAGAATTAAAATAATATATCAGGTTTTTCAATACCTGGGGAAGATAACTTTAACATACAAAAGACGTAGAATATATACAATCTATACTCAAAATGTAGCAAGGTTCATTTCCTTAACATTTAGCGCACTGGCAAGTGCAATAGATTGACGAACGTAACTCTTTGTTGTTAGTCCTTTCCCTCATACAACTATCTTTTAAGAAAGAAGGAAAGACAAGCAAAAGGAAGCAAAGGAGATAGCAATAATTACTATATTTCCAGAACAGATTAATTTGTCAGTAGAACTGGGTTTTGTAGCAAGAAGATCCAGCCGACCCGAAATTCGGACGATCAGAGTATTCGGCTAAACGGTCAGCACAGCAGCATCAGATCTCGTCCGCATTTGAATGCTCATGCCTTGGTACAAATAACTCACTTTCAAATCGAATATGAATAAATATAGTACAGATCAAAGAGAATGTATATGTATGTATGTATGTATGTATGTATGTATGTATGTATGTATGTATGTATGGTGAGTTAATAGTGGTAGAAATCTGACGTAGGTCATGCTAATATCGCCTGCCATGGTATGTTTCTGGGCAAGACACTTTACTGCAAATTGTATCTGGACGGTGCTTAATTTCATGTGATGGTGTGCCGTTGAACAGGAATCATTAAAAAAGTTAATTTTAGGATCCCTAGGCCTGTCGAATTTTAATTCGTGGTATTTTTCAGCCCTGGGTAGATCTGACAAATCCTGGGTTTACATATATATATTGATAAAATGATGTCAAACATGGATCCGTGAGCCAATCAAATGTGTCAAAGAAACCTCAGCGAACTTCTGCTTTAGTGCAATTAGAAAATGCGGTTTCCCTAGATACTCAAAGATGGCGGTGCTACCATATCAAAGTATTTTTGAAAAACAAGACAAGTTTGGTGGTCTAATCCTTTGCTTTATCTCGTAACAACTTTAGTGCCAGCTAAAATTTTCCCGAGACATTTGTATCGAAATTGAAAACAATTTAATTGATGGGTAAATTATTCATGAGCTGGACAGGTATTATCTATAGCTATTCTGGCAATATTTCATTTTCTACAGGATAGATTTTATTTGCCTTGAAATAAAAAAAACAGCAGCAAGCTCATAATCAAAATTCTGACTTTGGACTGGCGGATATGTCATCAAGGTCTGTGTAATATTTTAGTAACGTCTGAATGACTGACGTATTAGAAACGTCTCATTGGTTACAGTTTTAGCAGAGTCTGAGTTTGAACTGAGTTTGAACATGAGGATGGGCATGTTCTTACACTCTCCAGGCCAGGATATGTTTTTTGTAGTGCCTGATACAGGGAATAGCTAATAATACCGGTATCATAACTCCCCTCCCAGCTTTGTTGGGGTGGGTGTCATGGGTTTGGTTATTGTTATCTAGAGGTGATCGCCTGCGGTGTAATTTGCCCGGAACGAGTAAATGTCAATAGAAATTGTGAAATTTACGGGTGGAATAGATAAAGATCTGAGCAGGTATATAGAACAGAATAACACGAGCCCCCGTTACAAATAATGACAAAATTTAATCAAAATTCCTAACAATAAAGTTCATAAACAAAAGTAACAATGCATTACGATTGAAAGATACACTTCTTTCTTTTTGAATTAACTTATTCAACGAATTTC
>JAECUM010017151.1:0-18057 GCA_016617855.1 Megalonaias nervosa | reverse complement strand
AACAACAACACGTAGAATGTGTGACCGGTTTCGCTTTATTGCTTCATCTGTAACAAGATAACCGAGTTGGGATTCGAACTTAAACAGAACACTGTTGATGGTGATGCACAAATTTATTGATGTATGATTTAAATAAGAAAATAAAGATGATTGATACACGCACGTATGGGTCCAAATATTGGACGAATTAACATAATACGCACGAAACCTAAAAATGCAACAAATATAAATACAAATGAATGACTTTACATAGTACAAAGACAAAGTGAACAAATCACAGCAATTCCACACGATGAAATTAATGGGTGTTTTACTCAATAGTAAAAAAATGATGGATTCACTCAACTAGTGAAAAATGAAATTGTTTTACTCAAATAGTAAAATGTGGTGAATTAATTGGAGAGATATTATACAAAAAAAATATCTTATGCACTGCCAAACAATGGGTATAACAAAAACCCCAAAATTAGCCCACGGCTAAAAGATTACATACATGGAGTAACACAAAAACACTCCGTCAAAATTACACTTGTCTACCAGTCACACTGGTCAATCAAGTAAGTATCATTACAGGTAGTCACCGACCACCTTTCAATTCCTTCTGTGGTTAGCTCTGCAGCTGGTACCACATCGACCACGATCACTCTGATCAGCTCTACACTCTGATTACTCTAGTCACTCTTGTCAGCTCTACAGCTGCTATGTTCACTCTGGTCACCCTGGTCAGCTGAAAGTACAACTAATACCGTGTACTACTCATGACACAGGCGTATAAGATAAAACGTAATGACGTTATATACGGTAAGTTATGTAAATTACATTATCGGAACAATATTACAGAACAATAAACAGGTTCAAAAGTGAACCTGTGTCCGATGAGATTCCTATGGTACTAGACGTTTCTTAATAAAATGTAACTTTATATTGCTAATATAAGTTCTCTTGCTAAGTCACAAACAAGAATAGAAAAATATTTGCGTTATACAACGCAAGCCAAAGCTACATTGAAAACATACAAAAATGAACGTAGTAGTACAATCACTAACTTACAATATACAAAAGAAATAATATACGTAAGAAATGTATAAATTACATACCTCTACAGCTGAAGATGTGCAAGTCCTGTTATTGTTGTGGTCCCTCTCAGAATTAACATCATCTGGGGGACCCCCTAGATCTAAAGTTAAAGGGTTTTTATGTGTATTTGTTTTTTTTTTATCCAAATGTATGTGCTTTGTGTATTATTTTTTTTTTTATACAAAATTTTGATTTTTTAATTTTGAAGTAGGGTATATACACCATTCAAAACGTTCTAATTTCCAGTTATTAATTTATTTTATTTATCTTTCGTATTGATAATTTTAATTTCTTTTATTAATGAAGAAATAGAAATTTTAGTTTTAAACTGTTCTAATTATAATAGCATAAGCTGCTTGGTAACTACGTTCAAATCCTTAGTCTCATGGCACACGTGCATAACCTGTGCTGTCAACAGTGAGCACCATGTGCACGTGCTGCACACTTTTCTATTTCGAAATTCACAATTTTGTTACTTCAGATAAATCCATTTATGTTTAACATAATTTGATTAAATGTGAATTATGAATTAATAAACTCAAATTCACTTGTATATGTTTAACATAATTTATTGTTAATTTAAAATTTGCATTTTAGAAGTTAGTGTTTATCTGTACATGCTTCAAAGTTAATATTAAACCTTTAGTCTATTTCCGAATATCTATACAACATCTTAATGTTTTTAAACAGATATAGAAAGTAAAGCATAGGCAAAGTGAGCCGTCTGAAGGTATAGGAAACGTCCGTTTGTCCAGCTCATTTTTTTTTCTTTAATTATATCTCAATCCTTAGTTATTGTAGATTCTTGGAAAATTTCTGATGATAAAGTTCACTTTGTATAACATTACTAGTCTATTGCAAAACACAGTTCATTACCATACATATTTTTTTCCACAGTTCATTTCTATATGTATAAATCCATTTTCTTTGTGTAGCTATTGCAAATACATAGTTCATTACCATATTCTGTTCTGTATTATCCATAATTGTTTCCACAGTTCATTTCCGTTATGTACAATCCATTTTCTTAAGTGTATATCCGTAGACATTTCCAGTTCATTGTTCATCGTATGGCCTCGGCCTTTCTTCCCGACTCGTGGCCTCCCTCACATCATAAGATCCCAAGAGGCCACTTCACAGGAAGTAGTATCGAAAGCCATCAATTCCATGTCATATGTACAATCCATTTTCTTAAATGTATATCCGTAGACATTTCCAGTTCATTGTTCATCATATAGCCTCGTCCTTTCCTCCCGGCTCGTGGCCTCCCTCACATCCTAAGATCCCAAGAGGCCACTTCACAGGAGGGAGTATCGAAAGCCATCAATTTGACGACTGGAGTGTTTTGCAAATGAAGGCAACAGCCTTTGCTCCCAGTCGCTTGCTTGGGCGGCATTGTTGTACTGTTGTTATTTTCCCAATCAGCTGTTTTAGTCAAAAGCGTTGTTACTCCCGGTGAGATATCAAACTTCGCAAAACAACTCACAAGATTACGGTGAGGCATTTATACACATGGGATGTAGTCTGCTAGATGTAAATCGGTTTTTTCCCATCAAGAGCACTTCGCACGTGCGGCAGGGATGAACCGATTTTGGTGTGGTCCCTCTCAGAATTAACATCATCTGAGGGACCCCCTAGATCTAAAGTGAAAGGGTTTTCATGTGTATTTGTTTTTTTCAAGTGCATGTGCTTTGTGTATTATTTTTTTCAAATTTTGATTTTATAATTTTGAAGTAAGGTATGTACACCATTTCAATTTTCCAAGTTTGATTTATTTATAGTTCTTTTTGTAGTGATGATTAATAATTTACCATATTATCTTTTATTATCCGAGAAGTTGAGATTTTAGTTTTAACACTCACTAAATACTATAGCATAAGCTGCTCAAATAGGTTCAGATCCATTAGACTCATGGAGCACGTGCACAACCTGCGCTCTCAACAGTGGGCGCCATGTGCACGTGCTGCACAATTTCTTCAAATTCACCATTCACAAATATGTTATTTCAAGCTAGATACATACGTACATATGTTTACCATAGTTATATTATTACTTCAAATTTTTTTTACTTAAATAAGTTCTAAATCTATACTTATCATAAGATTTACTATACTTATTATAAGATTTACATTTAGTAAGTTCTAAATTTCTATACTTGAATTCTATTTCTAGGTGTCTATATCTACCATTTTAAACAAGTTCTGAGTTATAAATATCTATACTTATCATAAATTGTTGTTGTTGTTGTTGTTATAGGGTTTAACGCCATTTTTCAGCACTAGATAGGCTATACATGGCGGCCAGTATTAATGGTGGAGGAAGAACCCTGGAAAACCCCGGGAAGAACCACCGACCCACGAGAAGCTACTGGCAGGCTTTCTCACGTACCCATGTTAGCCGAGCCTGGACTCGAACTCACGCAGACAGAGGTGAGATGGCAGTGATCCGTAACGATCAGCGCTTTAGACCACTCGGCCACTCGGGGCCCCTATCATAAATTAAAAGCTATTGCAAGAATAGTCCAAAGTATAGTAAGCAGTCAAGATAGTCTAGTACTGTAAGTCTATGGTCAATAAATAAGCATCCTTTAATCTTTCTAAATGTATCTCGTTTCTGCAACAAGTTCTTCCACCAATTTTCAAGTCCATAATTTCTTCAATTTTCAAACTATCACTTTGTCGAGAATATTTTCGTCTTCAAAAATTTTTTTTTTAAAAACTGTTTGCAGTGCTTTCAGTAATTCAAGAAACATTATATCAAGTCCATTACCGTTCCATCAGTTCCATTCATACTATCGTTCCTTTTCAAATTCTGTATCATAGTCCATTTGTGTTCCAATTTCTTTATCTTTTTGATTCTTCTCTCATGCGTCATTTTCTTTATGAAGTAAGACAATTCATTGTGGCGTTCCTTCTACTAGCAGTGGCTATCCATCTTCATCGGCTTTCCTCAACTTTGTAGTGGCAATCCATTTTCCATCATCCAGATTTATTTAGCAATGACTTTACTTGTCCAGTAGGAATTGAAGAATCTTGTTTTCTAAATTTCTTTATTTCCTTATTTCTTTATTCCATTTGATTCTTACATGTCCTCTTTTTCTCAGGGGCAATCCATCCCCGTTTCCCTCTCTACATGGAAGTGGCAAACCATCTTATCGGCCTTCCTTTTTCCCACGCAGCGGCAAACCTCCATGGCATTTTCTTCTTCTCGAGAGTTGCACTTCATCACAAATCAATGAGGGGACCATCCCGTTGGACCAAGCCATCAGTAAACACCAACCCATGGCAATTTAGGTTAGATTTATTTACCAATGACTTTACTTGTCCAACAGGAGTTTAAGAATCGAACCGAACTCACTATTTCGAAATAATGTACACGATACATAAATCACCCTCGGGTATCGTTGTACACACAAAAAAAAATGAAACCTGAGTACATGTATTAAATAAATAGAGAGATTTATACAATTCCATGACATCATCAAACTGAGTTCAAAACGAATTCAATATCATTGTTTACGTCATTAAATGTATTATGTTTCTAAGTGATCAATGATATAAACAATATGATGTCATAGCTTAAATTGTTAACCTAACGTAATTGTTTTATTCTTTAACGAAAAATGCATGTACAGTGCAGATAAATGATATTTTAGTACATAAAATACATAAAACTGGATCTTAAAGATACATATATCTCTATTGATAAATATATCAAAAATTTATGAATAAATAGAGATGAACAGTTTTATTAATATTTTTATTATGTATAATGCACTTTTAAAAAATATATTATACCTTGATATATTATTCAGAACTCAAATTATATAATAAAAATTATGATGTGCATAATGCTTATAATCATATAAATAAATAAGTATTTTCTAAATAATTCATCATAATCTATTGAAAATTAATTTTAAAATGCCCCTTCATTTTTAAAGAATTAGCAAACTTATTTTTATGATATTAGTTTATACTTTCACTATTTAAGTTATTCTGTAAATTAGAATAATATAAAAATATTCTTAACTAATTGTAAACATAATAAAAATATTAATAAATAATTTTAAAAAATTTAATGAATGTCTTATAGAGTTTTGGAATTTAGACGTTTTGGATATACCGTATTAAGACGGTGAATCCAACAGGTTCCTTTAGCAGAGGCTCCATCTCAGAATCAGTTGTTTAAATGCATGCCATAAGAATACAAATACATCCATATGGCGAATAATAGTCCTTTCAAGTGCACTGGATCCAGCAAGGGATCGCGCATGTCAGGGATTAATTAAGATAAATACAATAAACTGACAACGAACAGTGCAAAACTAGTTTCTAACTAGCCTAAGCGCGTTCGACTGTAAATGAGTCTTTTCAACGGCAAATACAAAACTCAGACAAGACAAACAGAAAACAAAATGTGTTGAGGTTACAACATTTTACAGGACTATTTTTTTTACAGGAATAAATGCTTGAAAGTTTTGATTTTTCAACTAGTTAGCTTCAACTTGATGCTGATGCTGAAGATTATTTTATATTGACCAAGAAATCGATGAGCCATATCGCCATCTGTTTTTATGTAGATCTACGTATATCCCGGATATTTCATTGTTTTGTAGTAGTTATAGGTTATTGGGTGACTAATAAGCAAATTGAAAGAATTATTTAAATGAAAATGTGCCAGCTGCAAAAAAAGATGATTTTTATTTGTGTGTGGCTGTCTTTTTCTAGTCTTTTTGATTTAAACTACTCGGTTTCAATGTTCTAAGGCGGAAAATCCAGTAAGAGTCTTTCTTTCTGGTTTCGGAACTCCAGTTGTGGTTGTGAGCAATTGCAATAAGTGTTATATCACTGAAAGTGTAGCCATGATAAGAAAAGTGTTCTGCAACTGGACTTCCGTACAACTTCTTTGTCATGCAATCAGATCTGTGAAGACTGATCCTTTTGTGTAACTTTTCAGTTTCTCCGATATGGCTACAGATCTTACGAGTGATAAGATAAATTATATTCTCTGTTTTGCACGTTCTGTTTGGACCAAGTATGTTCAGTTTTTCGCTAGTCGCTGTACTAGAATTTGTACTGGTCTCTATCATATGTTGACAGATTTTGTACCTTTTATCGCCACAAGGTCCATATTTATCGTGATGAAGAGTGCACCAAAGTCATGTGAACTGGATCCGATTCCGACGTCACTGCTTCTAGAGTGCTTGGATCCAATACTGCCTTCACTAACTGATGTTATTAATACCTCTCTCTCAACTGGGGAATTCCCATCATTTTACAAAACTGCCATTGTAAAGCCTCTGCTGAAGAAACCAACACTCGACCATAATGATTTAAAGAACTACCGCCCAGTTTCTAATCTGCCATTCATGTCAAAAATCTTAGAAAAAGTTGTTCTATCCCAACTTGTATCTCATCTGAATTCAAACAGTCTTTTTAGCAATGTACAGTCTGCATATCGCCCTTGCCACAGTACTGAAACTACTCTTCTGAAAGTAGTCAATGACCTTCTCTCTGCTTTGGATAGCGGAAAGATTACAGTCCTCACTCTCCTTGACTTGTCTGCAGCATTTGACACTATAGACCATGATATATTACTTCACCGTCTCCAGCATGTATTTGGCATTCATGATACGGCCTTACTATGGTTCAAGTCCTACTTGGTCAACAGGACACAAATTGTGTCCGCAAATGGAAAACACTCCGGCCCGGTTGATCTATCCTGTGGTGTTCCACAGGGGTCTGTTCTTGGACCTGTTCTCTTCATTCTATACACTCAGCCACTCTCAAGTGTCATAGATCATCATTCAGTGTCTCACCAATTGTATGCTGATGACTCCCAAATATACAAATCTAGCCATCCAGCTGAAGTTGAAGCTACCATCCAAGGCGTAGAGAGGTGCATTTCCGATGTGAAATCATGGATGACATGTAACAAGCTGCAGATGAATGATGATAAAACTGAAGCCATCCTAATTACAACACAAAGACTTTCTCATTCATATCCTTTACCTCAGACAATAAATATCAGCAACACCAACATTAAATTCACACAGTCAGTACGAAACCTCGGTGTCACTCTCGACAGTACTCTCTCGTTGCACCAACATGTCATGAACATATGCAAGGCTGCATATCTTGAGCTGAGACGCATCAGCTCCATTCGCAAGTATCTTTCAGTTGATGCCACTAAAACACTTGTGTGTTCCTTAGTACTTTCAAGACTGGACTATTGTAACTCAATTCTGTCTGGTTCGTCTCAATATCTATTCCAGAAACTTCAAAAAGTTCAAAACACAGCTTCTCGGATCATCCTTACAGTACCAAGATCAGAGCACACCTCCCCCCTGCTCTGTACCCTACACTGGCTATCCATACGATCCAGAATTAAACACAAAATTTGTTCTCTGTGCTACGTTTCACTGACGGGCTCCAGTCCAACATACCTATCTGACCTCACCCATGTGTACACACCTGCAAGATGCTTACGCTCCTCTTCTGACACTCGTATTCTCATTATTCCCACTATGAAGATGAAATCATATGGACAACGCTCTTTTGCATACCAGGGCCCAGCAACGTGGAACGAATTGCCCACTGCACTTAGACACAAAGACACAGTGATCTCATTCAAGAGCGCTCTTAAAACTCACCTATTTCAACTGCAAGAACAGACTTAAAGACCTAATAATGTATCCTTGCCTTAAATATTTACAGCATATTTTCTGTTTCTACTTTTGTGGTGTTTGTTTTTAATTTTGTAATCATATCATTATATATGTTTTTTAAGTGTTGTCAAATGTTGTAAAGCGCTTAGAGCTTCTAAAGATTAGGCGCTATACAAAGTCCTCATTATTATTATTATTATTCGTTGGAGCACATTTAATTGTGTTCATCCTTTCTGACCAATCTCAATGATTTGATGACTGAAAGTTTAGCATAAAATCTTTAAAGTGACTCCCAGGAGTTTTTTCCCAATCTTTTCAGAATATATTCGTCTCGTTGGCGAAGAAAGTCTCAGTAAATTCTTTCACTTTCTTACCAAGTGAAATCGCTTCGAACTTGTCGGAATTTGCTTTGATCTCATGTCTGAAAACATGCTAGTCGAATTTTTTCATTCGGTTTCCAGTGTAGATTTAATTGCATTAAAGCTGTGTGAGCATACACCGGTGTATTCTCATTGGCATAGTTATGCAGATCAGAATCATTTATGAAAAAGATGTAATTAAAAAGTACGGGTCCGAGAATCGACCTCCGAGGAACCCCTTTACTGATATATAAACTAAATGAGTTTTCTACTTTGGCATATTGTCATATAATCTGCCATAGTCCATCGGAACATCATTGGCCTTTTCCGTGAAGTCGATAAAGAAAACTCGGATGTAATTTGTAATATATATGGTTCACTCTGCCAGAGGCGAATCACCAAGCACATCAAATTTATACATATTCCTACAAACCACTTCTGAGGTTATTTCACGACTTGCCTGGAGTCAGGTCACAATTATTAGTTCCAGTTCAGTACCCACGAATGTAGTCCTAATCTATTTTAGAGCATTTTTTTTTTTTTTCCTCTCTCGTTTTGGTGGTGATACAAGAGTTAGATTTAGGCATTCTTAGTATTGATTTAGAGGTTATTGTTTATTCTTGAGAATATGAGCTTATTATGTAGTTGTCTGTGTGTGTTTCGGCGACAGTGAACAGTGAATAATAAGGCCTTTGTGATGATCCGGAAGTGTAATTTGTGTTCCACTGCACGTACGTGTGTTTACAGTACAGCCTCTCAAAGAAATGCCAGCGAACCTATAACAAAAACTTCGCCGTGAAGTCATCTTTGAAGGTATTTTAGATTAAAATTTGATTTGTATTATTTGCCCCCAGTGGAAAGTTCAGTTCATTTCTGAAAAACAAATGTAGAGACTATATATTAAAATTAATTATAATCTGAACTGGCTGGGCCTTGTTCGATCGCTGCGACAGTGTTTAATGTCGAGTCCATGTGTTAGTTTCTGAAGGAGTTTGTGGGGTAAACAGTAAAATGCTTTAGATAAATACATCATATTGCTGAAACATACTTATAGCCAAGTCTTACTCATTACCTACTTAACAGTATAACACATCATATAAAATGAAAGTATCTTTTAGTGACGCTTACCCGTGTTAATTGGTGTCATAGTAAATATACTAAAAGTTCATGGGAAGAAAATGGTTAAAAATGACCAATCTCTAGAACTTTTAATTTCTTTATAATATATATTTGAAAGACATCATGTAAGAATTTTAGACAACCTGCACGTACGCCTGCAAATTACATGTTGCTTACACCTTTGTCATCGATAGGGGTACGGTAATATATTAATTTGTACGAACAGAAATCTAAAGAAGTGCCTAGAACTTTGACTATGCATATTTGTCAACGTTTAGGGTGTTACATCTAATCGTGTGATATTTTGAACAAAACATTTTAAATATTGCATTATGTGTACTAATCTTATCTGTGAAAAAGTCTAGCCATCCCTCTGTCAGCCAGATGCAACAGCGGTTTGGTTATGTAATATTATGCGACCGCTCCGGTGGCCTACTGGTTAGAGGGTCCGCCTCAGATGCGGGAGGTCGTGAGTTCGATCCCCGGCCGAGTCATACCAAAGACTTTAAAGAATGGTACTAACAGCTGCCTCGCTTGGCGCTCAGCATCAAGAAGTTACTGTTAGGACTGGTTGTCCTGGTGTCAGGATAATGTGACTGGGTGGGACATCATGCTACATGTCTGCGGCATGATGCCTTAGTGCTAGACGTTACTATAAACTGCCTCACTGCAGACATCGTAGCGGTATGACTGCAAAATTGTTAAAGCTACGTTAAAAATCCAAATCACACACACACACACACACACACACACACACACACACTCATTCAATATTATACAATAATTAGCAGTCAATCCCCGTTGAATTACTTCCCCCTAATCAAGTTACAGTCGAAGAAATCAAGTATTAAATATGTATTATTATTATTATTATTATTATTATTATTATTATTATTATTTCACACGCGTTACCAATTTCAAATTAAATGCATGAAACAAATAGACTTGAAGAGACTTATTGGCGAAATAATTTTAATATTATTTCCATTCTTTTATTTTCATATGTGATAAATATATCCATATTTTTCACGTGAAAAAAATATATCATTATATTTTCACATGTGAAAAATATATCCTTATATTTCACATGTGAAAATATAAGATTGACTGTGTGTGCCTACAAAAGTTGTACCTGCAAAAATAGAAAAGGAGCGCCTTGTGAGCTCGAACAAATAAATAAAATCTGCCTTACATTCAGACATAGAAATTAATCTTCGATAGAGAAATTTGACCAGATGCTGTTCGCGTTTCGCTGAAGTTATTTGCCCTTGCTTCCTTGACAATAATGACAAAACCCGACTGTGATGCATTGCTGAATCGGACTTGCTTTGTTTTCAGATAGGGTCAAAGAGTTTACAAATGACAAAATGTAATTTACTGTGACAGATTAGGTCAGCCCAACCCTACCGCTTTCTTAGGTTACATATACTTATATGATCAGTCTATTAAAGTGAGATGAATTTACGATAAGGGGGTGGGGTGAGTGTGTTGTGCCGAAGAGTGAGTTTCATCTTCTAAACTTCGATTCTGGATCACGTTTTGTATATAAGAAAAAAGAAAATTTCTTCTTCTACGTTAATACCGGATATATTTCATCTTATGGTACCAACAACTATAGATCTTAACTCGTGGCTTCGACACTCGTTGTAATCTCATGTTTCAGGTAAAGCACGATGAAATATATCCGGTATTAACGTAGGAAAGGAAAATATCTTCTATATATGTCATTGGATCTACTATTAATTTAAAAGGAAATAAGCACAAAGATACAAGACCGATATGAAGATGAATGTTTTCAATAAAGCCATAAATAAACGCACATATGTGTTTTTTGTAGAATATTGTTGTGAGAATACGTATTGTTGTCCTTCAAACGTTTTGTGGGGTATTTATTTAGGTGACGAAGATCAAACATTAGAATACATCAAAAGAAGACATGCTTTCTAAACTGTAAGACAATATTATTGTTTATTTTGACACCGCAGTGTTATTGCAAACTTTTGTTCAATTGTGCACGAAGCCAGAACTTAGAAACACGATATCTTGTATTCAGTTCACAGTCTATGTGTGAACCTGGCAAATATCACGTAGATCAAACTGTAAGTATATCTGACCCTTTAATCAAGAAACAATCTTAACAACAAAACCTGCATATTCAATATAGTAATTCTTTATTTTGCCATTTTGTTTCATATAAGCGACAGGAACAATGATTTCTTTGCATTCAAAGGTGGTAAAATAGGGACGGAATTCTTAGCATGAAGTTAGGGAAAGACATGTCCACTAATGTTTCTCAACATATAGAAGAGAAATGGCTCCCGTTATCGGTCCTTATTTTTACATTGATCCTGTGGATTATTATTGCAATGAAAACATCGAACCAGATCAATTACATTTTTGTACTGTCTAATTTATAGATCTTTTGAAACGATTTCGACATTCGAAATGAAGTGTTCATCCGTATACTTATCTGAGGTATATAAATCTCGAAAAATAAAGTTTTAATTATAGTAAGAGATTTGTCATGCTTTATGCAGATTATCCTGCAATTATAGTAAGAGATTTGTCATGCTTTATGCAGATTATCCTGCAATTATAGTAAGAGATTTGTCATGCTTTATGCAGATTATCCTGCAAAGATTGAAAATCCATTTCTCCTGAAAAATTTATTCCAACAGATTTCAAGAGTTTTACGTTTAAAATAGATGAAGAATTAGTATCAAGATTTGCTTACCTCATTAACTTTCTTAACTAAGACTGGTTTTGCTGTTATGTGATATCTTTCTAAAACAAGCCGACTAGCCACTAATATAGACGTGTATAGATTAAATGGTCATTTCAAGTATAAAGAAAATCATTGCGAAGAGTACGGTCACAATTTGTTGGAATGAAAGAGAAATATAGCTATTGGTTTCTATTTTTTAAATGTCTGAGTAAAGAAAGATAATAAAAAGTTGGGATCTAACCGATTATATTATACCATCTGGGATGCATTAAGAAGATCTTTCCGAGTAGGCCATACCGCCCATTCCTTTTTTTTCCAAATCATACTGCAGTCGAATAAATCATTGCAGTCTTTTAAACGTTGAAGGAGAAAGGCTTAAGACATTTCATTTATTCATATCATGTAGGCGACAATTTAGGTAATCATTTAGACGTATCATTTAGGCAATCATTTAGATTTATCATGTAGGAAATCATTTAGACATATCATGTAGGCAATCATTTAGACATATCATGTAGGCAATTATTTAGACACATCATGTAGGCAATCATTTAGACATATCATGTAGGCAATCATTTAGACATATCATGTAGGCAGTCATCGGCGGAGAGAACTAGCGAACAAGAAGAATAAAAATACTTGTAATGTAAGTTAAGATGACCCCTTTTATTGAGTACAACAACTACAATTTCCGCCTATGATTGCCTAAATTCACACGTTCTTATCAAATATGCATGCATTAAAAACTAATTTCCAAAAGGAATCCACGTGATTGTGAATAGCACAATATCCTAATTTTTGCCGAGTTTTTGCGTGAAAAATGCAGTAGATATAAATTGTAAAGATCACATTCTCAACTAAAGCTTGTACCAAAACTTAGCTGATCTATTCATACTTTCTCGTTGATTTTACTAATCAGCTATGAATAACTAATTACGAAACGAGAGATAACTGTAATGAACACAAAATCTTTGCAAATTCAGCAAAATCATATTTTGTATTCTCAAGAAGAACACATTTTGTGGTTGCCCATTGACAATAAATCATACTCATGAACATTTTGTTGTAACGCTGATTTATGACATAATAATATCATATTTTTTTCTACACATAACAATGGATTTATAAATAAAAATAAAAATAAACTTTTTTAAGTGCTACTAGTCATCAGCCTTTATAATAATAAACCATCTGTAAACGATGTGTAGGGTTCATTCAGGTACACCTTACCAGGTACTCATTCAACACAAAGACTGTTTTGCAACAGACTTCACAGAGTAACATCTTTAAACTAAATATTTTAATATGTATGATGTTGCATATTAGGATTTTCCTTGTGTATTTTGTTTATTTCTCCATTCAAAATGTGAATTATGCGGCCTTAGCAAGCTTGCAGTCTAGTTCTGTAGCAGTCGTGGCACCCAAATTTCTATAATCACTTAACAATCACTCATCCCGATTTTTCCATCGTATTCGTGTTTGACTTGAGTTGCGTTTGTATTTTCTTCGGATTTTACACACTTCTTTCGCTCTCCGTTCCCGCGAATTCTATATATGTATTTTTTGTGATCATAGTTCGTGATATCAACATAACTGAATCATCTCGTTGTCGATTTAAAGCGGAATTTACGATGAGGAGTGATGTCACATCTTCAAGATATACTCCTGATGTTTTTGTTACACTAGAAAAGTTGCACCATTGCAGCCCTCAAACAGACTATGCTGAACGTATGTTCAAAAGTGCATCTGTAAAATAAATGAGTCGCATATGCTAAACATTCTTAAAACATGCTATCACTTGCATATGGGAAACGTGTGACATCACATATGCTAAACATTTGTGATGCTAAATATATGCTTAACCAGGATGATGCTAAATATATTATAAATAAGAGTGATGCTAAATAGATGCTAATCATATGTGATGCAAAATTTATGCTTAACATGGGCGATGCTAAACACAAATTAAACATATGTGATTCCAAATATTTGCTAAATATGTGATGATAAATATATGCTAAACATATGTGGTACTAAACAAGTTTAACATATCTAATACTAAATAAATATGATATATGTTCAAAACTACGCAAACATATGTCGATGCATTCAAACAAAACGTTTGAATACTAATCGGTAGAATTTTAAAGAGCTCTTCAAATGCAGGAATTGCGGTCATATCAATTTCAGCACTGACATAGTACGTGCCAGATTTTGCGTCAATTCAAAGAATCGCTCATGCATGGACTGTAAGGTAAGTATATGCAATGGTTGTACAAAACCAAGCTCAGTTTTAATGTTGGCTAATGCTGTCCATTAACCATTACAATGACCTTTTGATCCATTTACCACTCAGGATTTTTAAAAAGTCATGAGAACAAAATATATTTAGAATCTATAAATTTATGCAAGCAGGGGTTATATACATCTATTTTTATTGGACATGAAGACATCATGATGATGATGATGATGATGATGATGATGATGATGATGATTAGGAGGAGGAGATGGATGGATAGATGGTTGACGAACCAAACTATCAGCGACTTCAAAAAGTAAGAAATGAGTGGAACAATATTGATAAACCAACAACAAATTCAGATGAGGCCATGAGAGGCAGAAAATAGAATAAACAGATGAAATAGTTTAATTTATACGAGAGGAATAAAAACCAACCCACGCACATAAAAATGATTATTATATACTTCATAAACAGTCACATTAGCTTAACGTTGTTGCTACCGGTCAATAGCCAGCGACATTGACCGCATTTAAGTAAAACTATTCATCGCTTCCGTATGTGATCAACACGTGCCCGCATTGGATAACCTACTTTTGGCTGCGGCTAATATAACAGTGGCGACGGAAGCGTGGAAAACTGATAAAGTCATAAATTAAATGGCTACCAGATTCCAAAATAAATGAAGAAAATCTGAATCTATCCAAAGATTGCAAGGAGAAAAATAGCAACAATGAATTTTGAAAACTAACGTACATAAAGAAATCGTTACATCCCTTGATATAATAGTTTCTTTTTTGTGCAAGAAAATGTCAATTACATTCGAGTAGCAAAAGTTAGGATGAATTTTTTTATTTATCAGTATATCTTAATTGACGTAAACAATGCAAGAAGTGTACTGTTATGTATGTATGTATCTATGTATGTATATATGTATGTATGTATGTATGTATGTATGTATCGATGGATGTATCGATGGATGGATGGATGGATGGATGTAAACAGTAAAAGACTGGAACTTCTATATGACATTGTTTCTATTATCTTTTAAAACAGAATTAATATTTCAATCACAGTATTTAAATTAAGACGAAGTTTTTGACTTACTTTCGATTTTGCTAGATCCTAACGAAACAAAGATCACGAGCAAAGTTACATCTGTTTTTTTTTTAACCGGAAAATCATGCTTGAAATGAAAATACAAGAGTTGTTTAATCAAACGCCTTATACAGACTGCAACTATAATTGATGAATAAAACATTATTTAGGATGAATATAGAGATGGAATTATAAATGAATATACCAAACACCTGTTTGTTTGAATGTAACAGATAATTGTTTTTAATAAATTATGTACACAATAAACGAAACATAATAACTAGATTTCTTCTACATACTTTTCACGGCCCATTCAGTAGCTTTATTTGATCAAATTATAACATTAAGAAGAAATGTTTGATCAACCCCCTGTAAGACACAAATTAAACAATCAAGCGACATAGCGGCGGTAAGTTTCTTCTTTTTTCTTTCTGTGATATGAGTGGATTTTGTGGTTTTCTCATTGTTATCAACTAACCATTTTTAAATAGATGAAACTCTGGGCTTTCGCGGGGTTTTCTTTGCTCTGAAACAAGATCGAAACCCGTATTGAATTGTTCTCATGAGAAAATTTTACAGGTGGCGTGATCATAACAGATACTCATACACCTACTGTCAATAAGGACAAATAAAATCAGCACACGACGACATTTAATTGAATTTAATGCTATAATTTGTCTGACTCTTCTTGGAGTTAATTCTCGTTCTTTTCATAAAGACGAAAGAAGGTATTTAAGTTATGAATGCGCACCCCCCACCCAGTAGTGCTGTACTATGTCAGAAATAATGAAGATTTCTTTATTTGATAATGTGGTGACGGTGACATACTGAATACTGTATAACCATGCAGATGATCTCGGATTAATTAAAATTCAATCTGAAGTTAATACGTTTATCCTCTCTTTTCTTTTCAAGTACATTAGTTGGATAAGATACAATCTGTCAAAATAGGTTTAAGTCAATCAAAGGGAAAGTTGGTAAATGAAATACACAAGAAAGAGTGTTGGGAAGTACGCCTATATTTTAAGGAGGGTTAAAGCCTCAGAAATCTATTGTTACGTGCGTGTAATTTTTGTCTTGTCTAAAATGACGAAAATTTCAAATAGTCTACATGACAGCAGTGATTAATAATCTTGCAAAATGCCGTCATGAACGGCAGAGATCTAAATCTCTTCTTTCACTTTAGAAGTCGTGTCCGACGTAGAAGAAAAGTAAACTAGATAGAAAGATAAAATAACTAAAACATTGCTGTCATTCGTGAGTGAAACTTGTGTCTCTATATCTTTTAAAGAGGCTTAAATACGTAGAGACAAATGTGCATCGTTATGGTTGAAAAGAAGAAACAAATACTACTGCGTGTGTATACAGTCAGTGACAATGGTTACACATTGACAGCCATATCATCACAGACTGCGTCAACAGGCCGCTCTTATGACTGGACAGTTTGATAATATGACGTTAAAACGAGGCAGCTCCTTTCTATTATGGTGTCATAAAAGGTTACTGGACATGAAACAATTACTTGGGTGTCTGCACGATTATTTAAATCCAATGCTTCCATTTTTTCTCTTGGTCTTGCGAGGACAGTATTCAGTAGATGCAGCACCCAATTGATTTGTGTTTAATAGGTTAGATGTAAACAGGGTAAAGAGGGGCGCCAGCTTAAGTTTTTTGGGGTGGGTGGGTGGGGCAAACATGTAGTGGTCAGCTATTACGTTTTTAGGATGTAGGCCAAAACATGTTTAGAGGTGAAATGCGGAGGAAGGGGCAAATCCCCCCTCCTCGCCCCTTTGTGCGGGCGCCCATGGATGCAAATGTCATCGAAGTGTTCACGAATTCCTCCCATGCTTTCCACACTATACATACTTAAGTACGAACACTGTCATTCACCACTAGGAAAATCTCTCCTTCATACACTCTGCGGTCTTTCTAACTTATCTGCTGTTCGAATGAATTATAATAGAAGTCTCACATAAGTTATCTTGTATCAATGACGCATGCATGGTAATAAAAACAACCCCGTCTATCACCACGCCTGATATACAATTTACGTATTATCACAACAGCACTGACCGACTGATGTTTGGCTGCGAGATTGAACGTTAACGTTTGAAAGAACTTTTTTTTTTACACTTGCAGGACACCAATATAATCAATTATAAATAGGTAGTTCACTCACATTTGTTCAATATGCGTAACCCTGCATAATGATCAATAATACAGTTTGTATCTTCCAATGTTGACAATAACAGTATCTAATCTACAATCAAGAGCTTCATTTCGATAGCTAAAACTAAAAACAACGTAACTATCATTATTCAACACGAATGTTGCAAAAACGAATACAGATTTTAAAAAAATATCTGACCTTGTTTTGATACAGGTTAATTAATAGTATTACTCATCATTAATTATGCCTATACGATACTTTTAATAGCAATTTTTCAGCTGTTCGACTTTTGGCGGAACAGGCCATAACTTTGTTTTTACCCAATTTAATAGTAGGCAAGACAGGTCCATTGTGTATAGGTGGCGCTCTACAGTTTCATATTTTGCATAGGGTTAGAATTTTAAGGAAAAAGAATTTCCCCGGGTTTCCTCACTGGTTATACTGGGTATTTAAAAAAGACCTTGTATATCTTAGGTATCGTTCAAAAAACCTTTAATTCCCTTTATTTTGGTGTATGATTGATGGGTGTAATATGGGTTATAGAGTATACAGCTTGGCCTTACTCCAGATATGCACCTTTCAAAAAAGTGCTAGCTCCAC
>JAECUM010017150.1:0-71413 GCA_016617855.1 Megalonaias nervosa | reverse complement strand
CCCCCCCCCATTATTATCGCCGAATGCACGACAATATATCTTTCGCATTTTTTGAGACTCGAACATGTGGAGAGTTTCCACTAGTGGATCCGTACGCGAACGCCTTAACCCCACGACTACCGGAGCTCTTATAAATACACTGTTAAATTTAAGTATATAACTATTCGCTATCACAGTCACTGGTGACAGCGCTTTCACGCTCAGTGACCTCGTCAGTAGCAATATTGTCACGGTACATAAATTTCTTCAGCTGTCGCACACGTGAACTCATAATCTTTTTTGTTTCGTATTCGCATGATAACTTTGACCTGACTTCATCGATCATCTTTGCGAGTGAAACAAATTTTTTAATATCCTCATCATCGACATAAAGTAGAGACTGTCACAAGGCCTGTTGAAGTAACTTGATGAATCTGTACTGGTCTGCTAGTGTATATCTTCCGTTATATTTCCGTTCCAGTAGCTCTTCAAAGTCGTTTATAATTTTATCAGAGTCCATCTGTTCTGATAATCCTATATCCTCGTCATTTATTTTTTTAATCTCAGAAATAATCGCATGAATATTTTCGGAATTCATTATATAATAAATATTTTGTTTAAAATAAAAATATTTTCTGAATCTGAATAAAAATATGTATTATATATACATTTCTGCATTATGTCATTCGGGAGTTAAAATACATGTAGGTCTGTGTATTATACACACATTCCTGCCCGGTTAAAATACATGTGTGTTCTTGCTGCGGTATTTATTCACATAGTTGAGTTATACACAATTACACATCAAATTTGTGGGCGATATATTTATCATTTTTCTGAAACCATCAACGAACAAGAAGAGAGATACATCAGTCAAGCAGGACAAGAAATTACGATTACGATATAACACTAAAAAGAAATATGGCTGCGGGCTGTAACATTATGCAATAACGAGGGAGAACTGCTTGATTACTCTAGCGCGAAGACAGGGTTATCTCCCTTGTAATAACTTTCTACTTTCTGCAGTCTGGCAAATTTATCTTGTAATCGTCTTCGAGCAAACTCATCTCGGGAAGGGGATTTAATAGATTGTATTTTTTTTTGTGAAAATCCATGATAAAATTTATCTATAATTTTTATCTTTTTGAACCATCTTCCATTGTTTCGTTTGTAAGTTTACAGTAAGGCGGTGGAACATCACTGATCTGAAATTTCTTCGAGTTAAAATCATCATTGGTCAGTATCAAAGTCTTGATTGTGATATTTTTATACACAAATATTTATTTAATTATTTTCCCTCCCCTTGTAAGATTGATTAGCATAATTGTCCTAGCATACATATATCATAATACTAGTAAAAAATTATTACTATAAATCGGGATAACTCTAGCAGAGAATGCGTTTGCTTAACGGAGTTATCCCCCTTTATGTGTCTCATACTGAAGCGTGATTTCTTGTTCAAAATTTTTTGAAAACTCAGATTTAGTTATATTATTTGCGACACGTTGTACTGAATGCGTGCAAATATTAAAATATTTAGCAGCTGCAAATATCGAAGGAAATATTGCTTCTTCGCCAGTCTCCACATTTACGGATTTAATCACTTTGGGAATTTACTATGTTTCCCAGCATTTAAAAATTGTAAATTCTGACTCTGTGTAACAGCACGCAAGTTACACAAAGAGTTATCCTCTGGATCTGAATTAATATGATCGATCACAAATCCGTCTTCGATGACTCCATGAAAACATTCGTACACAAATCAATGTGAGTAATACATTTTGTTCCCCCGGTATTAAATCTGAGATAACCAAATTTATCAACATTCCCGACTGGGTTTTTTAATCGACAGTGCCTGATTACACCATTACGAGATGCTTCATAATTCTTGATGATAGAATGTTTCACAAATTCATTTTATTCCAATTGTATAATAATACTATTTGTCTAAATCATTATATTGAAAATCTGGCGAGATAATCTTCGGCGGTTTTTTATGGGGGATTCGACTCCATCGGTATTATTCCTTTATCGTAATATCGTTTCAATTCTCTTTATTTTTTACCACCGGATTGCACACACAATCAGGTTTCTCCTCTAACCTCAACACCACATCGCAAGCACGGATTTGGTCCTATACTACCGTGCAGAACGCTTTGCATATCATATCCACAGAATTCATTTACGCATGTCTTGTTACAAGGAGTTGAATAACCAATCATGAGCCACCTTTATTTATTGTTTGCTTGAATCATAATATAATATTTTATACTTCAATTTAAATATATATTTGTCTTAGTTATAATATGGAGGAGTTTGAGAGATTATCCGTAATTAAGCTCTCTAAAGCCAGATTTGATCTTGACAAACTGCCGGAATCTAAATTTTGTTTTTCGATGCAAAATCTGGCTTTGGTTAATAAAGATATAACTGATCGTATCCGTCAACATTCATAATCATGAGTGCTGTAGATACTAGAATGAATGACGAGCGAGGATTATCAACCATCTCGACAATCAAATATATTTTATTCTGATAAAATTTGTTATGCAGATTATCCGTGACAAACATGACCATGTCCGCCTAACACAGCCAGGACACACTGGAAATAATATTGTCACGTTGAATAAAAATTCCAAACAAGAAGCGTTGACTGGTATTGACAAGCCATATTATGAACGAGCGTATCCTGTGACTGCAGTTGTTTATGCGTTATATCCGCTAATTGATAAACCTGGTGTTGATGATCTTAAACCGATGAAATTGTCCTTGACAGAGTCAAGGATAAATTGTTTAGCCGAGCGAATTACAGAACACTTCACAAACGCGATGCGTGCAAAAGGTTTAACTGATTTAAGACGTAAAAAATATAAATAAGTGGGCAGAAATAGTTAAAGATACCAGAGCGTCTATTAAAGATGTCGCTAAACTAGGAAAAAAATTGAAATTCCCAAAAGCAGTGAACACACTAGCCAGAGAGATTTTGTACGGATCGAAATATAAATGAAGAGGAGCTCTGATAACTATTATTGATCATAACGCGCATGCATGGACATCTACCGTAATAATATTTCCACGAGATCAAACTGTTAATTTTTATAATGATTATATCTTTGATTTTATCAGAAATATTAGTAAGGGTGACCCTGTATCCGTGTGGTTATTTCAGAGTTCAGAATCTGTTTATGATCAGTTTGTCCGTCCAAATGGAGAAATTTACCGTGCAGAATCACTAAACGAAGAAATTAAAAAAATTGCATTAAAATATACTCCTGACGATATCTTGATAGAGTCAGAAGTTGAACAATTAATGGATAATTGTTTTACCGTTACATTAGTTGTTGCACATGCTGCTCAGAGGAAATATTCATGGTCACCAACAAGATCGGAATTTCATGTTGATGTCCAGCGCAGCTGTGTCGAATACGGACACAGCGGATTGTGGAATACTAAATACTATTATAATGACGTTATATCAGTTGATATGGTAGCATGTTATCCTGGAAGTTTTCTTGGATACGGAGAGTGTTCTGAGTACTTTAAAAGATTTGGACATCCAACACACGAAATGATAAGAGTTGCGATAAATGGATCCTTACCAAATTTTGACCTGACTGGATTTGCCTGTATAGAGTCATTCGAGTTAACTGAAAATCGGCATCCGATTGATTATGTTTGGTTTGGAAGACATTTCTCAGAAAAAAAACATTGGGCTCCAATAGTAATATTACGATCCATGCTTGATGTAGGGATATTGATATCATTAGTTGTAAGTGAAGCGATAATAACATATCATCCGCGAAAACAAGTTTGGTTACCACAACCAAAGAAATATACTGGTGATGAAAATCCTGATATGACTGATTACGAAAATATGGTTGCAAAACATCTCAGCAGAACAATAATTGGTAAATTTATTCAGGGTAGTTGGTCTGATCATAAACGACATTGCACAAGATTAATTATGGACGATGCTGAACTCGATTTTATAATTGCTGATACAACAGAGAAAGGTATATTTATAAGTCGAAGTAATGCTTATTTGTCAGACGGAACTAAATTAGGTAAAATTGTGAACAATATTGGTTATTCTGAATCCGCCGACGTTGAAATCAAGGAAATATATTACAAGAATAATAATCAAATATCAAAATCATCGGCACCTTTTGTGTATGATCCTGTGGCCAGACATAAAACCGTTTATCTCAATGGGTGTGGTGGTTCTGGTAAAACAACACGTGTGACTGAATTATTCCTGAATAACTCTTCAGATATGATTGTTTTGACACCTACACACAGACTTGCCAGAGAAACGAATGAACGTGGAGTAAAATCTCAAACCTATCATAGTTTTTTCAGATGGTGCGGAGATGCATTTACTCCTGAATGAATGGGTGAAAAATACGTTCCTGGAATTATTATCTGGGATGAAATTTGTACGGTATCGCTGGAAGTATTAAAAATATTGATGATAAATATTGCTGTGATAATGTGTGGCGATCATGGTCAACCGCCACATTTTGTTGGACAGTCTCCGCACGAATGATTAAAAAATGTAGATTATTACGAAGAAATAACTGATGACCATAGAGCTATTGATGAACCATTTAAAGAATTTTAAAAGTTAATCAGACTGTAGCCAGATAGAATACAGTGTGAGATAATGCGTGAAATAATTCCAGAAACTCATATGAATGATTTTTGGAATTCGTGGAGGCCACTTGATTTGATAGTTGCAAGTAGAAAGATAGTTCTTGATACACTACAAGAGAAATTATTTCTGTTACATAAAGAAAAGTTTTCAAATCTACCTGTACCATTGTGTTATCGCCCAGCGGATACGCGACGACAGAATATTGAAGCTGAAATTCCAGGAATTAATGAGAACCAAAATCTTGTACTAAATGATATTGTTTTAGTTCCTGTTGCTGTTGTTGAGAGCGAGTTAACGACGGATAAAGCTCCATGGAAAATAGGGTATGCTATAACGATTGATTCGTCACAAGGATTAACTATTTCTGATACAAATATTTGGATTATTGATGATCGGATCGAATGGTCAAAATTAGTCTATCTCGCGGTATCTCGAGTCAGAAGAATATCTCAGCTGTGAAGGGTTGTCATAGACAACGATGATGTAGTCGCTGACGATGTCAGGACGAAGTTGTCAAGAAAATATTATCTGTTTATAAGCAATGTGACAAGAAAAAAAAATAATCGCGATTTTGATCTCAATGCTGAATTTATTATGACACCGAAACAACAACAGAATAATCATTGTGCAAGTTGTAACACAGTAGTATTGTGGTAGTATTCGAATAATAATCCAAGACAGTTTACCATAGATAGAATTAATAGTAGTCTTGGTCATACGCGCGAACATGTGATGCTGACTTGTTCTGAGTGCAATCGACGTCGGGGCGCCAGTTTACAAAAATGAACGAGGTGGTAATTGTGTGTCCTCAGGAATTACTTGTAATTGTTCACGTGCAAATCCACGTTGAGGAGCAGTTGAATCCAGTCTGTAGATTGCAGGTCTACCTGTGGAGCTAACCACACTGGAAAATTTATGTGTGGTTACACCCCAGATTGGATCAGTTGCTCTTTTGTTTACCCCCTTCAAGTTCATCAGGTTCATATAAATATCTTAGTCACATTACCTAGTGCTGGTTGTTTTGAAAAGTAATGTCGTTGTACTGGTATGTGTTTTTTTTTTAATTGCATTAATGGGTTTCATGGCAGTTGTACGAGTAATTTCATTATTTAACGCAGCTATCACACTTGGTAATCTTGCAACCCATTCACGAGATCTCTTGTCTACCTGAACTATTTCCTTTGCATACTGGTATCCAAATAATCTCTCAGTAAGTGTTCGATTAAATCGTTCAACGATTGCCTGATTGCGATGAATTGCAGTGTGTTCTTGTCTGATTTTGGCATTATGTTTTTCATCATAGACGGTACTGCACCAAGAAATTCTTTACCAGGACCAACCTGTAATAACTTCTGACCGTCGTAGATCACCACGTTGATAAATTCGTTCAAATGCAGATGCAACTTCTGTTGCTGTTTTTGCTGATAGTGGTTCTGCTTCTTTATATCTACTTACAACATCAACGACAGTTAACGCGTATTTGTATGTGCGTGATTGACGTCTACCAATTTTAATAGTATCATGTGGTAAAAACAAAATATCTGCTTGATGAACTTCAATGGGAACACTGCCATCAAAATACGCATACTTAATTTTTTTAGGCTGTGGTAGATAGATTTGCCACATTGCCTGTCGTCCTAACCAATTTGCAGCAACATGACGTGAAACATTTGCTGCATCAGCAATTTTACTAATCGCTGCTCTACCCCTCAAATATCCTCGTGGGTTATAATAAATCGATTCCATTATGATAATAATCAGTTGATTAATTATCAGCCGCTAGCACTAGTTTACCTTTCATCGCAGATTTTACCAGGAAGCTAGCAAGTTTTTCTCTGAGAGACTTATTCTTTGTAGAAAATTCACGTATGAATCAACTTCATATCTGCAATATGTCGTTGTTGTAAATCTTTACTTTTGTACGCAACATCAGAAATATGGCACTCTTAATCAATTGCATTTATTGAATACTCTCCAAATCTTGGTTGGTCTCGTTCGTCATGTCTGATATCAAGTCGGGTTCCAGGACCACAGTAATTATATCCAGGAAGATGCTTTTCACCAGGGTATTTAGCCCATGGAGTTCCTGGTAATTTTCCCAGCGAAGCAGCGATATCACCATCTGTCTTCCTTGATTTGTGAAGGGGTTAAAATTTGCATTTTTTTGTACCACATTTCACACACTTGCCTGTAAGTGCACGCTTTTTATTTTTTGTTATTGTTGTTGTTAATCCAGTGGTGTGTTTGGGTTCTCTAAATCTAACACAATATAAATTAATATTATTTATCATATGGATATAATTGACTTCTCAGCAACACGAAAGCAGGAAGCAGTCAAACATCATCCAACACTACCGAATTCTATCGGGATGAGAATAATTGGACCATCTGGGTCTGGTAAGACGCAACTGTTGCTTAATCTGATAATGAAATAGCTCAAGTGGGATAGGTTATATTTAGTAGCACCATCTGTAGATGATCAGAGATGTTATGAAGTACTTAAGGACTTTAATGAAAATGCAAAATTGTTGGACGAGGACGGTAATGATATTATTGATTTTATTACCAATATTGATGAAGCGCCATCTGTAGATGGACTTATTAATAACCTCGTAGTATATGATGATGTGATGCTGGACAAACAATCAAATCCTGCCAGAATATTTTCTCGAGGTAGACACAAAAACACAGATGTGATTTATGTTACTCAGCGCTATACACAAATACCTAAAGTGATCAGAGATAATTGTAATATTTTAGTTGTGTTTAATGGAGTCGATACACATACTCTGCGAAACATTCATCAGACCTGGTGTTCATGGGACATGAACATGATTAAGTTCAAAAACGTTTTCTCAGAAGCACAAGCTACTCCACACGGATTTAAGACAATAAATTTATATGATCCTAGGTCGAGGTATCGTATAGGTCTTAATAAAATATTTTGATAAAAAAAAAAAACAAACACAAAAAAAAAAACAGAGCAGCAGAGAGTGTGTGACCAAACGTAGGTTGTCCGCGAGTAAACGAACACGCGTGGAACGAAGGTCAAAAAATGAAGTAACCCATTTGGTGGGGGTTTATCGTTGTTGGCTGTTTAGACCATAATTTCTTTTTAATGAGTAACAATCCAAGCAAGTGGTCTGTTCACACTCTCTGCTGCTTGAGCTTCTGGCTTCTGATATATTATTCTCAGATCTGAAGCTAGATAATTGCACATAGTTTCCACTGTCTACTTTAGTCACTCACTTGATCTTGATTTCATTGTCTGCTATTCGCATTAGTCGGTCTTTATGATTAGGGTCTTAAAAGAAATCCACCCCATGTGGACTTGTTGCTACAGCAATTTGACTGTCTTTCATCCAACCCCTAGACACTACATTGTGCGTTGTATCTGCTGGCGTTTTAGGCCATACTAGGCTCACATCTTCAGATTCATGTGCACAAAAAACTTCACCAGCTTTTTCCAATGAACCTAGAAAAAAAATTAAGAAAAAAGTAATAATTATCTATGCAAAGACATTCTGATAAATAAAACATACCCATTGAAACATGTGGATAATGATGAAATAGAGTTTTGTTTGGTTTGTGTTTTGTGACACATCAACACATTAAGGTTACATTGCATTGACGTAACTAGAGTGCTTTGCCATGGGACAGCCATAACAGCCATCCTGGGCAGGATTTGACTTCCAGCTTTCTAGTTGCAAGTCAAGCATCTCAAACCACTGTGGCAAATAAGCATATCTCTGGCTAAAGACTTAGCTTCTTTTCTACTGAGTTAACACCATTTTGTAACAATGCCTCATCCATTTAAATCATAAAGAAAATATTGGTACAAGTAACAACAGATGTCTCAGAAAGTCCAGCTAATGTGTAGGTAATGCTTCTCGATCTCTATTGCCTTTACTTTCCCACGGAAATACAGGTTCATCTCATATTAGAGCTTGCTAAATTCACTTGCTGACTCAGAATAGCAAAATGTATCGGAGGAGGGGTTAAAGTAATTTTATTAATATAATTCCTGCCACTATTGTATCACATACGGTTTCTTGGGGGAGTAATACTAAAAGGTAAGTATTACACAAATAAAATTAGTTTTACCTACCATCAAAAACTGCACTTTAATATCAGTAAAAGCTTACCTGTCACTATTGTTAAACTGAATTTGTCAGTAAGGAGAGGGGGTGCTGATGGCCTGTAAAGGAGTAAAATATGGAAAAATTATCTACCTGGTAGCTCATTCACTCAAGTGCATTTATGCTGCAGCAGTCTGGTTCACTGTTTGTGTAGCAACTAATGGTCCCAGAGAAAAACACATTGTCTCTGGTTTGCTAAGTGATAGTTCCAGGATGCAGAAATGGCCCTTACTTAATGGGATTTTATCTTCATAAATGATAGGTCTTTTTCTTGATTGTGAGCGAAATCCATCTAGAGACTGTGGATGCTATATATTGGCTAAGATGAGAGAAAGCTTCACTCAAAGGTTCATATAGGGTTTTTGTCCAGCTCACAAGAAACATGAACTATTTTGATTTGATAGCAGTGAGCAATACACTGGTCTCCGTTGCTCATATTATTTAATAAGATCTGCCAAATGAGGATCTGTACCGATGGATTGACCTTTGGGGAATTTAAGTGTATTTGAAATAGTAGCCCTGTAACCTTTGATTGTGGATAATGAACAAGTTCTCTCCTCAAAATGGAAGAGTAGAAACTCCACTATTGCATCAAGACAGGAGCGGCTAGGATTAACATATTTTTAGTACATCTATTATAGAAGATTCTCATCTCTGTACCATAGACATAAGGTGTAGAATGTCACTATACCTGGATTATGCACTCTGTAATTGTGCTCAAAACCTTTTCCTGGCTGATAGATTGCTTGAGATGAGCCAAGCATGAAGGTAGAAAATCCATACAGTTGGTGTGAAAGAGAGTACTTCTTTATTGTAGTAGATTTTTCCACTGAGTAAATACCCTGGATTAATTGATCGTCAGGTTGATGAAGTCACTGAACCAAGACCTGAGGCCACAAAGGTGCAATCATGAGAATCCAAGCAGTGGATGTCCTGATCTTGTGAAGAATTCATGGAATGAACCTTAAAGGTTGGACTCCTTAAGCAAACAATTGAGGAATCCATTGTCCAAGCTCTTTGGTATAGGACTAGGGAAACATAAAAGGAAGCTTGTTGTCATATTTCATTGCAAGCAAGTCCAATAGAGGTTACTCCCATAGAACAAACATATACTCTAAACAGACTGGCCACAAGAATGTTCTTCTTTCTTGTAATGTGATGAACTTTGAGTGTAATTTCTTCTGACTCTGCCCAGTGCAGAAGGTTCAAGACTTCCACAGAGAGAGAGAGAGAGAGAGAGAGAGAGAAGGGGCATAAGCAACTCCCTGTCATCTAAGGTATGCCACAGTTTACATTTTGTCTGTGGAGACCATGGTGCCATCTGACATAATCTATGCATCCTTTTAGGGCAGACAACATGCCTTTCATTTCTAAATTGTTGGTGTATAGAAAACTCTCCTTGTGTCACCAATGGCCATGGAAAAGTATTTCTTTTAGCTACAGGTTCAGAGGCATGCAGATTAAATTCCACTAGAAACGTACATTGATTGTCACACCACTCGAGGTAGTACTGAAAAGTCAACCCTACAGAAATCTGAGAGTAAATCATTGTAAGGTTTGTTGACTGCTAGTATGAATAACTAAAGAAGAGGTAAATGGAGTCCCAATATGGATGCCAGGTCTGCTGTGGAATTTAAGGTTCCGAGAAGAATGAGATAAAGGTGAGCTGATAATGATGCCTTGGTTTATAAGGTCTTTAAGAGTTCCAGGATTTTGTGTATCCTTTCTGAAGTGAAGCAAACCCAACACAGAAAGGAAAGGAAATTCATCCCCAAGGTACACGAAATCCTAAGAGGGAATTTGATCTGATTTCTCTAGGTTGGGAATAGGTTTCAACCGAGCCACAAGAGACCAACAGTGGATCAGTTGGGGACTGTTGTTATTTTCATGTAGCAGCCAGTCACTTAAGCACTGGGTGTGCTGAATTCTCTGATACAACACATGAACAACCAATACTCCCATAACTTTGGTGACGATCTGGGGCATTGAGGCTAGACTGAATGGTAAGGCTCAGAATTTCAAAGCTTCTTGTCTGATCTAAAAGGAATTAGTTTTCTGTGGTGGAAAGACTGGGATGTGAAAATATGCATCCTGAAGATCAGTAGAAACTGCCCAGTCTACAGGTCTGATAGTGTTCTGAACTTTTGTTTTGGACCAGAAATATCCTGCAGTAGAATGCTCATGAGTGGATGTTTTGAACAGTCTCTACTATGAAGTTATGAAGAATGGTGTGCACTTCTTACAGAAGATGGGTGTCCTAAGTGGTGGTTGGGGGTCTGTTAGGCACAGACGTAAAACCATCCTTTACCATGGAAAGGACCCTCTACTCTTCTGTGATGCTCAACCAGGCCTCTGAAGTGAGGGCCAATTGAGCACCTACTTGTATTAGAAGAGGTATGCGCTGTGGAGGAGGTAAGGTGTCCTTAAGGGTGCCCCCAATTCGGAAAAGGGGTGGGTGGGCACAGTATATTTCCTTACCCTGACTGCCTCTCCAGTTTCTCCATCTAGGTTGTGGAGTGGATTTATCAGAGGGCTGATTACTTTGTTGTTGTGGTCGCATGCAATGGGCACCTTAAAGCCTTGTATTGCAATGGCACGAATAAGACTACTGAATAACAACTTTCTAGGAATGCATCCATGAAAAGATGTTAACTTCTATTCAATGCAATATCTTTACAGAGGTGTTAGAGGTCCATTGACAACACCATGGCTATAGACAATACATGTCCTGCTATCTTTGCTACAGCCTCTAGCACCGGTTGCAAGCTAACAGCAGAAACTGATTCTTCCTTCAGTAAATTGAATTAAGTATACTGCTTCCTTCAGTAAACTGAAGGAAGCCACTGAGAAGAGCTCTGTGTGTGATGCTATATCCGCTAAGAACCTGGTCTCCAACTTTAAAGATTCTAATGAATTCCAACTTGTGAAGCTGCAGCATCGAGGAGATGATTACTGGCCAGAGGTCGAATGAGCGCTATAGCTAAAGTCTGAGATTATAAGTCTCATGTGACCAAGGCCCTGAAGTTCGTGGCTGCATATGTGGAACTTGTTAATCACGTCCCTGCAGTGAAAGGTTCAACATCACGTTAGGATTTGGAGGGATTATAGGAAAGAGGGAGATACCGATCTGATCTCCTTCCCTATTCAGGCATTTCAACGCTGATTCACATTCCCCAACAGGATGAAACAGCAGTCTGGAAAGGGTGGTGGTCTCAAGCTAATCACTGCCTCATACCATAGGGGCTGCAATGACCAGTGACCAGTACTCATAAGCTAATGACCGGTCAATGACCAGACAGGCAAATCAGATCTGTAGAGAGACCTTTCCCAAGATCGTATAGGCATATATCAAAGCTCTTCCCAACTGGCTCAGTTCAGTAACCAGCAACAGGCCATGCAGACTGAGTAGACCGCACAAAGTTGTGTCTGAGTAGTGGGTTCTACTGTTGGGAGGTTTGGTGTCATAACTCACTCTAAGAGGGTGCCGCTTCTCCTTCGCAGTAGGGGTAGCTCGCTCTGTCCTTGTGCAAAAAGGCACTGCTCTTGGAAGGGCACAACTGACTGTATGTCCTCATGAAAAGGGAAGGGAGCTGCTCCTCCCTATGAGGAGGGTGTGACTCCTATCCACCCATTTATAACTTCCGTTGGTGGGCCCACTAACCCTAAGAGTCTGAAGAGACTTTTGTAATCTTTCTCTAATACGAAAGGAACTTACTGGAGGGAAACCCTGAAATTCTGCAGAAGATGAGTTAGGAGCATTTTTCCTTCTTATATAAACACATCTATGTCCAGCAAGATCCCAGACCTCATCCAACCTTAGGCTGAAAATGGGACAACCATTTGTCTTCTTGCAGCCTACACAAGATAAGTGAGTTGGGTGGGTGTCCCTGCAGGCTTTCTTGTGGCCTCACCTACCCACATCCTGCTTAGCCATTGCTGCAACAGAACGCTTTATGGATTTATTAAAAAATCTTCTATTATTATGTAAACCCATATCTGCATGGATTAAGACTAATTTAAAAACAGCAGGAATTCACCATTTGTCTTGTCTCGAAGAATTAAAAAAGTACTGATGTTTTAATGCAAGAAGGCAAGCAATGCTAAGCAGAGTGCTGAAGATTAAAGAAATAAAACAGCCCAATGATGATGATAATTCAAATATGAGACCAACCAGGCTAATTCTTGAACTGGAGACAAGTAAATCAGCAAAAACCATGCTAATAATAAGGAATACTACCCTATACTAATTGCGAGAATAGGTATTCTATGACTAATTACACAACAAAAAAGAAAAGCTTTTATGCGACCTGCTTTTTGAGATAACAAATGCACAAGTCACATGAAAATGAATATGAATTATGATGATTCCTTAACGTAATAAAACAATAAAGTGAATCATGATTACCATAGTTGCCAGACCAATTTTGACAAGGACAGTGATAACTAAATACCTACCAGAGGTATAAAATGATCCTCAAATAACAATAGTCATGCGAACAACCCTGTGGGGAAAGAAAATAAATGTAAGAAAATAAATGCAACGTTATACAAAACAATGCCTGAAGAATTGTGAATAACTCTTTAGAACTAAATTCACCCCACCCCACCCCCAAAAAAAGATTGACCAAGGGTAATTCCACACAATTCACATGAAGAGAAAGCAGAAACCATAACATTAACACATGAAGCGATGGAAATTTCTCCTCAATATAAACAAAAGCAGCAGTAATGAATGTGTGGGTTGAACTAGAGGCCTCCTGGTATTACAGAACCATCTAGTCATCATATTGGAAGATGAATTCTGATCACATGGTCAGTGAATTTTCCTTCTTGAAAAAGATTCAGCTGTGATATTAAACTTCTTCTTCTGTGACACTAGGGACACAGACATGGATTGCAACCCATCGAGAAGACTAAGAGGAAGGGCCTTTCTTTTTCACCTTATATATACATCATTTGTTGTCCCAAACATCATCAGACCAAAGGCAACAAATTGTACATCAGTCCATGCACACACAATTTGTACACAAAATGCAGGTGTGTGTGTGTGTATCTTGGGGTCTTACGGTATAAACAATCAAACACACAAAGTCGAGTTATTTAATTGAGCTCCAAACACACAGGCAATACACATCACTGGCCACACAAAACCAAACTATATCAGGTGCTACTGTAAAGCCGGCAAAAACCAGAAATGTGTTATGTCAGACTGGTTTTTCTAACTTGTCGAACACCCACATCCCGCCCCAGATGATTCAAATATAATAATGCGATTGCAAATGAAAACTCCTGCACTTACCATCCAGAGTGGTTCATTCGTCAGTCCACATGCAGAAACTCCTCACTCATAAAGCAACTTAAGGTCTCACCAACTTTGATAACACACCATGCAAAACATTTTGAGAGAGACAGGCGCAAACACGCACACAAAGCTATTTGGTATTATGCTAGGAGCTATACAAGAATTTTATCCTCGCTGTAACTTGGTAAATTTTCGGATGAGTCTTATTAAATGTGGCGAAAAGTATCTAATTAGTTTTAAATTCTTTGTGTGAAACGAATTATGTACTTTTAGCTACATTTAAAGACGCTGACGCTGACCTGAATATCTGCCGAGCTACAGATATGATAAGATTTGCGATGCTGTGCGGAACGAACGATAACAGAAAAAACTGTTCCAGACACACAAGTAAACACATCACTGGCTACAACAATCCAAACTCTCTCAACAGCAACAACCAGAAATATATTATGTCATCCGAATCCAATACATTTACAGTAATAACTAAAACAGAGATAATCTTCCACATTCACCTCGTAATTAAAGGATGTACTTATTTCTCAGAAGGTTTATAAATCTAGTACAAAACCTATTATGTACCTTTGCAATCGTATATGAATATTTATACCCCCAACATTTCAGTAGCATAAGTTAATATAGATGGGATCAAGGCATCAACTAGTTTGAAAACTTTCCTCCCAGAATATTTGCTAGCCTATTTTGATTAATGCTCAATGTATGTATAGGCTTGTTTGTTTAACTTTAGAGGCTCTTGATTTGCTTCCGTCCAAATAAGTTTAGCAGTGAGATATAATCCCAAGCATTTATACCCAATTAATTATATTTAAATTAACACACATTTCACTATTGTCACAAAATGTCTCCACAATGTTCACTTAAAGGGAGATAACCCTTACTGGACTAAACCTTAAACCACTCATTCCAGTACATTCATAAACCTTCCTACAATTTTAACACGAGTCATTGAAGGTTTAATTGCAAGAATATGCAAGAAATATAAATGAAATTGTAAGCTAAATGAAATTAAACAAAGGAAATATATAAAGGTGTCAAACTTTACTATATACTTCCTAAATAGTTCAATCAGGTTAACATTTATGCTACCAGTCTATATCCACTGTTAATAATAAAAATATTCACGGCTGGATTATATGGTATAAACTAGCAAGCATTCGATAATCTACTTCTGGCTAGGGTGAAAAAAAATTGGGACAGAAACATGGAACAGCGTCCAAGTCATAAATCAGACGGCCACCAGATGAAGACAAAGACTGTAACACTTTCCATCTAACACCAATGCAGAAAAATTAGTAGATCTAGCTCTCATCCAAATAAAAATATCTATCACACAAACTGCATGAAGAAAATCTAAATATGACTTAGGAAAATATTAAAAATTGATGTCTAATTATTGCTAGTCACTGCTGTTAGTACGAGAGAGAGAGAGTTGTTGTTGTTTTAGGGTTTAATGCCCTTATTCAGCACAAGATAGGCTATACATGGCAGCCAGTACAAATGGTGGAGAAAGAACCGGGGAAAACTCTGGAAAGAACCACCGACCCACAAGAAGCTACTGGCAAGCTTTTGAAGTACCCACAGTGGCCAAGCCAGAGACTCGAACCCATGCAGACAATGGTGAGAAAGCAGTGATCCATAACGATGAGTGCTTTAGACCACTCGGCCACTCGGGATCAGAGAGAGAGAGAGAGAGGGGGGGGCTATTAAACTGACTTTGATTCAATGTACAAGTCGACAATTTTCCTTTTACATAAACAGTGTACTTTCGTCCACTCTGAATGGCATTATTTTATCCTTTTTTTTGACGAATTATCCAACTCTGATGGACCACAAAACATTGGCAACAATCACTGCACTTTCAGATGCACCCACCACCATGACAGCAGATTGAGACAATCACAACAACACTGTAATCTTATAATGAGTTTTTCTGGCTCATCTTTTCATAATGGCTTGTTCAATTTTTATTGATGTACTGTGTCATTATTTCCTGCTATCGATAGTTTGTTTTGTTGCTTTGGCTACATGAGATTACATCCTTTTAGAAAAACTTATTTTGTTTTCTGTGTTGAAAGAAAATTACCCTATGTACATGTGTATCATCATAGCAGTAAAGAAGAATGCATTACTACGTGGTGTTATGGATTCATTCATTAATTGAAATGTGCAAAATAATTTTTTTTAAATCGTTGAAATATACTTTTTGTTTCAACTGTGTTATTTCTATAACATAAGAAAATGGTTACTATGCTTGTTTTTAGGTATAACAATAAAAATATTGCTGACTATTAAAACAGGTATTGGACCCTAATTCTTGTGGTGTAGAATGCCCTCACAAGCTCTTGTATTCTAATTTCTGGGTCACATGACCTTGGGTCCAGTATTTTTCAATACTCAGTTAATATTGGTAACCAATACCGATATTACATATTGACTGTCAAGACAATAGAGTAATAACTAGTACATATCTGAGTTATGACCTAAAAAAACATTACGTTCAGTTTATTCTTAGTCAGTCATACTCACACTACCATACGATTTTATCTGATGACCAGTGAGACAAATCGTTCACATGTGATATGTATAAGACTATCTAATTAAACACAAACACAACCATTGGATGATTATTACTGAGATCTCTAACATAGCAGAAACCTGACAGACACCAAGATGAGATCATATTCTGCTGACTTACCAATGCAATTAAAGCTTTCAAACTTTACTCTGATCAACTATGTATGATAATAACATGACAGGCAATACTTCATGAGATAGGTCACTAAGAATAAATGGATCAGGAATTCTGAAGGTCGGCAGAATATCAAGTTGTATTTGTCTATGTCAGATGTACTTATTATAAGTAGGTCTCAATTTTATTCCTAATCATTTGAATAAGCAATGATTCTTTAAAAAAAGATCAGTATTTATCATCATGTGATATGGAATTTCACACTTGTACTCATGTCAAATAAAACTTATTAACTTCTTGAAAATTTTATTTTGAATTAGCAATCATGTTGGGAATCTAAACTTCAAATTTATAAATGACGTCAAGTAATGTTCTTTACATGACATATGGATCCATTAATTTAATTAATTTGGTGACATCAAGAACGCCCATATGAAATGTATATGATCCATTTTCAGCGCCTGCAAACTTCTATACACATAATTAGCATTTGTAAACTTTTATACACATAATCAGCATCTGTCAGCTTCTATACACATAATCAGCATCTGTCAACTTCTGTACACATAATCAGCATTTGTAAACTACTATATATTTCACAATAAATCAGCATATGAAATGCTGTACTCTGAGGAAAATACAGAGACTCAAATAATGAACACATTTTCAGACTAACTTTATATGTAATTTCAGGAGAAGTCAAATATTAAATATGTAACACTATTATCAACAACACTGATAAAACCATCATTTCATAAACAAATGTAAACATGAACAAGTTCTATATGAGAACTAGGCAGATGTGGAAAATTTTCATACAATGCCTAAAGCAAATATTATCTGATTTAATGAAATGTAATCATAATAAACATGGAAAACTGAATGAGACAAAAGACAATAAAAGGGTAGATAGACAAAGCACATGTTATTTAAATGATACATAAAGACAGCAAAAATATGAAAACAGTGCAGGTATATAGACAACTCATAATCTTTTTTAAAGATGAAAAACCCCAACAATTATATACAGCTAATTATCTCTGAACTGTTGAGAGTACCAAGAGTTAATGATGTACAAAAAGACAAAAATAAAAACAAAATACATTTTATTTTGAATATTACATACAAGAAATAAAATCAGCCAGACAGGACAAAATAAGACCAATTGGTACCCTCCATTTGAAAAGTGGACCAATCCTGTCATCATAATAGAACAACCTCATAATAAAATGAGATACATTTATATCATCTATTTTACATGTTTTTTGCATGAAAAATCAAAAATAAAACAATCTTTATTTTAGCATTCTCCACTCTCATGCCTCTGACCATACCCTAACAGCATAATAATAATAGTAATCATCATCATCATCATCATCATCATGGTTAGAAGTGAAATTCAATTTAAAAATTTGAGGATTTTTTAAAATAGGTTTTTTCAAGGTTTTAAAATTTTTTTGCAGTATAACACACAAACCAGTTACAAGATATCTCCATGCTGAGCATAACGTTTATTAAAAATTTGATCAAGTATGATTTGATTTTGTTTGTAAATCAAATGAAAATAAAGATAAAGTGGAAATTAACAAATAATAAAATACAAATACCTGCCAGTGATGAGACATTTGCAAGCTTTCTCCGCTGCTAGTCTAGAAAAGCAATTTTGTGGGGTCAGGGTGGAGCCATTCGTTATTTTTTCAAACGTTTAGTGTATTTTTAAAATTTAGTTAAAATTGTTTTTTAAAATTTAATTTAAAATTTAGTCTTCAGTTTGTTTAAGGCTTTTTTTTAAAGGTTTCTTAGGTCAAAGTGAAATTTTAGGAGATTTTTGGTTTTGAGGTCCACTTCTAATCTTGAATAATGTCTTTATTTAAAAGGGTAACTCAATTAGCAAAATACAACTTATCTCCCTTGAGATCCTCTGAAAAAAGAAAAAACAATATTTATGCTCTTCCATATTGTAGTCATCTGCCTCTGCAAAATTTTAGCTTTCAAGTGAATTCTTGATGGTGTGATAATGTTTCATATTTTTTCACTGACAGTTTCACGTTCTTTCAGAGAGTCATCTTGAATTTTTTCGGTTTTAATGGCTTAATCACCGGGTTGTAACATCTGCAGTAATTTGTAATGCTTTCCAATACAGGAGAGGGGGGTGGGGGTGGGGTAAGGAAATCAGTTGTCCATTGTTCCATCTACCTCTTTTAAAAAGTGGCACAAGGTCACATCATGTGACTGGGAGAATGTGTTTATGAGATTTACAGAAACCACACTTTTTCTTTTCATTAAAGATGTTGATAAAACAGTAGTGGAAGTAATCCCACAATATGTTACCAATGAATTTGTTGTGCATTTGTTTTCCTGACTCGTACAATCTGATCACATGGTGAGCTTATTATTAACCTCTCAATCAAGAAATATGGGATATACCGAATATACGATTATTTCCAGACCATCCCAAACCTAGTGTATATGAGTTTTGGGAAATATGGAAACAGATAGTCCAAGAATTTATGACCAGTGGAATAAAAAAAGACTGTTTGTCAGATTTTGTTCCTTTTCATAAAAACAATCACTGAGCATATCAGATATTTAATAATTGTTATCCGTAGCAGTATCCGATTACAGGTAAAACAATATGCACCTTGTTCATCTTATGGCACCACTTTTGGCATCTCTTTTTTTCATGTGACATGGTGTCTATTTGTGCAAATCCCCCAAAGACATGTTCTGGCTTTAACACGTCTTTGGTAGTATTGTGAGAACACAACCTATGTAAACAATCTCCCATACATTATATCATGTTTATTTGATCTCTAATATCAAATCCCACTAAAAATATATTCTAAAGATAAAGGCTTAACCAATATCCACAATGTCTAGCTTAAGCTTATAATCAGGATCAAATATGCATCTGTTTCCTTACCTTTAAGGATGATAAATACAGTCTCTAGATCTAGACAGGTAACTTTGTTTTTGATTGGTTCAGCTGACACCACTTATTATTGAACACATGACAATAATAACATAAGCTTAAGGTGGAGAAAAGTGATTAGGTCTTTTCAGTGGTATTACGATCAGCCAATCGGATACATGAGTACCTCGTTAATATGCTCCTAATCAAACCCATGTAACATCTTGACTATTTAACATGTATGAATACAATCTGATCACAATATAGTTGCGGGGGCCCCGAGTGACCTAGTGGTCTAAAGCACTCACCATTACGGATCACTGCCATCTCACCTTTGTCTGCATGTGTTCGAGTCTCAGGCTCGGCTAACGTGGGTAAGTGGGATAGTTTGCCTGTAGCTTCTGGTGGGTCGGTGGTTCTTCCCGGGATTTTTCAGGGTTCTTCAGCAGCAGAGAGGGTGAACAGACCACTTGTTTGGATTGTTACTTATTAAAACAAAATTATGGTCTTAATAGTCAGCAACGATATAAACCCCCACCAATTGGGTTACTTCATTTGTGACCTTCGTTGTGTGTTTGTTTACTCGCAGACAACCTACTTTTAGTTGCATCCTCTCTGCTGCTCTGGAATTTATCCAAAGAACTCCACGGGCTAAATACCCTGGCGAGAAACATCTTCCTCGATATAATTATTGTGGTCCTGGAACCCGACTTGATATTCGACTTGACAAATGAGACCAACCAATACCTGGAGAGTATCCAATAAACGCAATTGATCAAGCATGTCATGTTCATGATGTTGTGTATAAAAGTAAAGATTTACAACAACAACATATTACAGATGTGAAGTTGATTCATGCGTTAGATTCTATAAATAATAAATCTCTCAGAGAAAAACTTGTTAGTTTTCTGGTAAAATCTGCGATGAAAGGTAAACTGGTGTTAGGGGCCAGTAATTAATCAACTAATTATTATCATAATGGAATCGATTTATTATAGCCCAAGAGGATATCGGAGAGGCAGAGCAGCGATTAATAAACTTGCTGATGCAGCAAATGTTTCACGTTCTGTTGCTGCAAATTGGTTAGCATGACAGGCAATATGGCAAATCTATCCACCACCGCCTAAAAAATTCAGTAAGCATATTTTGTAGCCAGAGCCCCCAATGAAGTTCATCAAGCAGATATTTTGTTTTTACCACATGATACTTTTAAATTGGTAGACGTCAATCATGCACATACAAATATGCGTTAACTGTCGTTGATGTTGCAAGTAGATATAAAGAAGCAGAACCACTATCAGCAAAAACAGCAACTGAAGTTGCATCTGCGTTTGAACGAATTTATCAACGTGGTGGTCTACGATGGCCACAGTTATTACAGGTTGATCCTGGTAAAGAATTTCTTGGTGCAGTATCATCATTGATGAAAAAACATAGTGTCAAAATCAGACGAGGACACAATGCAATTCATCACGATCAGGCGATCATTGAACGACTTAATCAAACACTTTCTGAGAGATTATTTGGATACCAGTATGCGAAGGAAATAGTTCAGGTAGACAAGAGATCTCATGAATGGGTTGCAAGATTACCAAGTGTGATAGCTGCGTTAAATAATGAAATTACTTGTGCAACTGCCATGAAACCCATTAATGCAATTACAAAAAAAAAAACACATACCAATACAACGACATGACTTTTCAAAACAACCAGTACTAGGTAATGTAACTAAGATATTTATATGAACCAGGTGAACGTGAAGGGGGTAAACAAAAGAGCAACTGATCCAATCTGGGGTGTAACCACACATAAATTTTCCAGTGTGGTTAGCTCCACAGGTAGACCTGCAATCTACAGACTGGATTCAACTGCTCCTCAACGTGGATTTGTACGTGAACAATTAAAAGTAATTTCTGAGGACACACAATTACCACCTCGTTCATTTTTGTAAACTGGCGCCCCAACGTCGATTGCACTCAGAACAAGTCAGCATCACATGTTCGCGCGTATGACCAAGACTACTATTAATTCTATCTACGGTAAACTGTCTTGGGTTATTATTCGAATATTGCCACAATATATTGCAGTTACAACTTGCACAATGATTATTCTGTCCTTGCTTCAGTGTCATAATAAATCCAGCATCAATATCAAAATGGCGATTATTTTTTTTTGTCATATTGCTTATAACCAGTTAATTTTTTCTTGACAACTTCGTCCTTGACATCATCAATGACTACATCATCGTCTATGATAACCCTCCGCAGCTGAGATATTCTTCTGACTTGAGACACTGCGAGATAAACTAAATTTGACCATTCAATCCGATCATCAATAATCCAAATATTTGTATCAGAAATAGTTAATCCTTGTGACGAATGAATCGTTATAGTGTATCCTAGTGTCCACGGAGATTTGTCCATTGTTAACATGCTCTCAACATCAACAGGAACTAAAACAATATCATTTAATACAAGATTCTGTTTCTCATTAATTCCTGGAATTTCAACTTCAATGTTCTGTCGTTGCGTATCTGCTGGGTGATAACACAATGGTACAGGTAGATTTGAAAATTTTCTTTATGTAACAGAAATAATTTCTCCTGCAGTGTATCACGAACTATCTTTCTACTTGCAACTATCAAATCAACTGGCCTCCACAAATTCCAAAAATCATTAATAAGAGTTTCTGGAATTATTTCACGCATTATCTCACACTGTATTCTATCTGGCTGCAGTCTGATTAACTTTTTAAATTCTTTTAATGGTTCATCAATAGCTCTATGGTCATCGGTTATCTCTGCATAATAATCTACGAACGTTTTTAACCATTCATGCGGAGACTGTCCAACAAAATGTGGCGGTTGACCATGATCGCCACACATTATCACAGCAGTATTTTTCGTCAAGAACCAATTAAGACATATTTTTAATACTTCCAGCAATGCCGTACAAATTTCATCCCAGATAATAATTCCAGGAACGTATTTTTCACCCATTCATTCAGGAGTAAATGCATCTCCGCACCATCTGAAAAAAACTATGATAGGTTTGAGATTTTACTCCACATTCATTCATTTCTCTGGCGAGTCTGTGTGTAGGTGTCAAAACAATCACATCTTAACAGTTATTCAGGAATAATTCAATCGCATGCGTTGTTTTACCAGAACCACCACACCCACTGAGATAAACAGTTTTATGTCTGGTCACAGGATCATACACAGATGGTGCCAATGATTTTGATATTTAATTATTATTCTTGTAATATATTTCCTTGATTTCAACATCCGCGGATTCTGAATAATTAAGTATATTTTCTTGTTTTATTCTCCATTCACCCCAGGATTCAATGACGCCAAGTAGTGGTTCTAAAAAATTAGTGTATTTTTTATTTATGTAAAATGAATCCGTGGCAATTCTAACTGCGGTCAGAGGAAATTTGTTTATCATTGATAATAAATTTATTGAAACATAAGCGAGCATCAAAGATCTTAAATGAGTAAATTGCAGTGACTCACCATCAATATAACTCACAATTGTACCTAATTTAGTTCCATCAGACAAATAAGCATTATTTCGACTTATAAATTTACCTTTCTCTGTTGTATCAGCAATTATAAAATCGAGTTCAACATCATCCATAATTAATCTTGTGAAATGTCGTTTATGATCAGATGAACCACCCTGAGTAAATTTACCGATTATTTTTCTGCCGAGATCTTTTGCAACTTTAGTTTCGTAATCAATCGCATCAGGATTTTCATCATCGGAATATTTCTTTTGTTGTGGCAACCAAACTTGTTTCTGTGGACGATAAGATATAATTGCTTCACTTACAACCAACCATATCAATATTTTTACATCAAGCATGTATCGTAATAGTACTATTGGTTGATTGGTTACTGATTATTCCATTCCTGACACAACAGGTCTTCCAACTTGTTTGCAAAAGATAACCAAAAACTGAGATCTTTATTACTTTCATCATTTTTCAATTCAAGGACAGACAATGAAGGGGTCAATCGTAAGGTATTTGTTAGAAACAAAAGTTTCTCATCATCTAGCTTGCCTTTACGCATTAGCGATTGCAGCCACCCAACTGACTCCTCACGATGACCAAACCTTCCTAAGTGCATGTTTAATAGAGTATTTTTTATTCGGTTCATCTTGCTTTTCACCTTTTTTTTTATTTGCCTCATGTTACGTCTAGGCTCATTTAAAAGTAACAAAAGAAAAGAGTGAAGACAGCAACCTTTGTAAGTTTTAACAAACATAATTTATTTCCCTAGAAAACACAGTGAAAAGGTAAAAATAGAAAATAGGACTTACAGTTTGTGAAGATGACCCAAACATTTATCGTAGAATTGAAAAAATATATAAGTCCTATCATTAAACAGTTCTAACTGAACTCAAGTTTGAATCTCGATGAGGTTCCAAGATGGAGGATGATGACGTCAGGTGAAGTCCTTATACGAATGTCAAGAGTTCCACGTCGAACCACAACTGGTAATGTTCCAATTTAGAATAAATTTTCACTGAATGACTTTGTTCTAAAGCTTGTGTAGTTTTCCAGAGAATAAAGTATTATATTTTAATTAATAGATGAACTTCTAAACAAGCTGTCATCTATGACAAAACATCTAGTGCTCCAAAGATGTAAAAATACGACTCTTTACGGCACCTCATAGACAAATATCCTTCTTCTTGAAGAAATATTATACAACTGATCATTTCATGGGGATCGGAGTATTTTTAAACTAAACTAAGATGTCATTCCATGCACGCACGATGGAACGCGTGGTTATTTCATCATCGAATTGTGCAATAAACATATATGCCAGAAAATGACCTTGACAACAACCAATCATTTCTATCTGATGTTTACTAAATCGACAAACCAAAGCAAGCTAAAAATAGTGCTTACGAGAGTCGTATTTACATTTTATATAAACATAGTATCTCTTTCAAAAATATCAAATCCCGTGAAAATAATCATTATCATAAAACTCAATGATACAAAAATGAAAAAACAGAATTTAAAATTAAAACACAAGTAATTAAATTACATATTCGTAACACTATCGCATTAAGAATTTCCTTTCCTCTGGTATGTGACAACTGACAAAGCATGTGAATAATCAACACATCTTGCAGACAACATCCTCATCTGACACAATATAATCAAATGTGTGTCCCTTGTTAAATTCTATTTGAATGGATACCAAAAAGGTATACCAGCTGGTGAGCATATCTGTGAAACACAACCTTGGTAGGTTTTCTGTTGATTCTAACAACAGGGATTCAGGGATGAGACCTAATTCACATGCAACTCTTAAGCTTGTATGAAACTGACTTTTTCACCTGTCAGTAGTTTCATTTCTGAATGAAAGATTTTATCATCTATCATACTGACTGCACATGCAAAATATTGAATGAGTGAATGTTTGAGTAAATTGTTGACACTTATGGGTCATATCTGCTTGCTTGCATTATTTCACTTATCTTTTGTTTACTTTTAACTATCACTGCATGCTTAAATTTTCCCTAATGAGAAGCAGAATATATTTTATTGCAATATAGGGTTTCTGTTTTCCATCCATACAAATAAAGAGTACGACAATAATATGGTCATTTTAGCAGACACTTCACATGGAGATATTCTGTAAATGAAACAAGTTGTCTATGCTCAATTATTCCATATTATTTTAATGATTTTATATCCTCAAATTGTTGTTAGCATACGTTGCGGACTTTTCCAGAGTCATTTCACAAATTTTAAATAACTTCATTGACCAATCAATATATGCATCAAAGATCAGTTTTCAAACTGCTTGGATGAGATGTAAAAATGAAAGTACATGAATATAATAATTTTAGATTCAAGAGTTATGAAATAAGTTTCAAACTATCAGTTTTATCAATTTCATCCATGCCATCTTTTACAATAAGTATGGACTGAAAATGATCTTGCTCAACTATGTAGTTCATTACAAATTCAAGACAAGATAGCTTCACTGGAAACAAAGATTGTTACAATAAATCTTGGAAGTAAAGTCTTTATTCCAGCCTTTTGAGTGACAGGTATAACACCATCTGAAAGTTTCTAAGATATGGTAAATTCAGACTGGACACCTTGGCATCACCCATTTTAGAGTTCTGTGATCAGCACTGGACAAGATGCTTGCACCAAGTTGACTCCACATCTCTGACAATCATTAATTGGGGGCAACTGTATTTTATTTGGGGTGTCTTCATAGTAACAACATCTTTTCTTTTACAAACCAATGGTCTTGTGTAATGTAATTATAGGTTACTGCAGTTGTATGGGAAAATATGAACAAGTTTTTTTCAGATGGATACTGCACAACCTATGGGAGTATCCATTCATGAAAATACATTCATATTTTCCCATACAAATGCAGTAACGTTTTATTATATACTCATTTTCTTATTCTACCTAAGGCTTAATTATCTAAAAAAAATACACTACAATAAACAAAGTAATTGAATTTATGCTGTATACCAAAATAAATACACAACCGTAGATTCATCAATACACAACAACAATATTAATGTGCACATAGCACCGCCCAGCGAAATTTGAACTTAGCTGCACGCTCATCATCACTTTAAAAAAGAATTGTCATTTTGGTCCACTTAAAATTAAAATTTTGAGTCATATTGTGCATGAATGCACATTGCAACAGCTTTTCCGGTTGGTCTGGAATGAATGGATTTTTTTTGTCGATTCTACTCAATTCACTGACTATGGACTAGATTTAACTGTGTCAATTCCACATGAAGTACATGTGATTTGAGCAGGGAGCAATGTGTCTCGAGTCAGCTGTATGTGTGTTTATGTTCTGACACTAAATGTTTGGAATCTTGTGAGAAAAATATGAACGCTTTCAACTGCAATTTTCAAAAAGACGCTATGGAATATCATGTTCATTTCGAGTGCTGTAAGGAGAATATTATTGCAGTTGGAATGTAGTCAAAATTACAGTACCATTTTGGAACGTGTAATCAAGCTTTAGAACCCATGACATAGTTCATTTCATTTGGATTTGCAGAACTAATTATGTATATTTTGAGACAATTCAAGATGCAAAAATGTAACTATATTATTTGCCATTCTTAGTGCCAGCAAAAGAAGACATGTTTATGCCTGGTCACTTGCATGCTCTTTGTAGGGACCCCAGCTATGTTATGACCTGTATGACGTCTATTGCTAGCTAAAATCCGAAACATTGTATCAACAAAGTTAACGCAGACAATTGCAAAGCAGTTAGTCTGTGACAATCCATTCAGCCAGTAGAAATAAGAGTTCTTCGTCGTTTTGGCTTATTGGCTCTGAGGCCCTTCCTTTTCTACGAAAACCTTCAGTTGCATTTTTTCCCCATGAATTTAGTATTTTCACTTATAAATGATGTGTCTATGATAAATATGCAATAGCCCTTGTCCTCAGTATGTTTTTCTATGCTATTTTAATTTACCTCTGATAGCATTGGTCATAGTCTGAACCATTCCATTAACAAAAAATCATGAACATTTATCCTAAATAACTGTTTAAATAATCAGAATGGTATTTTCAATACGGCGTCTCTCATGTTTGTTGTGCACATTGGAAATAACACGTTCATTCATCTGCTTGTTTGAAAGTTCATTTGTGACTCGGTAAACTCTTCTACATTGTACACTTTATCATCTCTACTTTCAAACAGATAAAACAGCTGTATACACAATAAACAAGTCTAATAAACTAAAACCTAAAGTCTATGACATGAGTATACATTGTTTGTTTACAAAGTAGTTCCTAATACACTATACTATTTTTAGGAACACATGTCATGCACGTGCATGCAATATCAAGATGTTCAGAATCATAGAATATTGCACGATTCTGACAAAGTAAAGTTAACAAAGAAAGAAAGGAGTAGGTAATGAATAAGTTTTTGTGTCTATGGTGTCTCCGGTTTCTATTTTCATTTCCAACGACCAGCCGATGTACACTTTGTATACCCTCTTGCAACTCCATTCAAAAGATCTGGAAAGAAATTTGTTTTGATAAAATCTACCTCAAAGAAGCATTTAGAGTCATGACTATAATGTACTGACATATTTTTAAAGAATAATAATAAGTTATCTGACTGATCAAGTAGCAATTAAAAGGACTTTAAAAAGACAATTGCTTTCTAAGTACCTTTTCAAACACCCCCGACATAAAAATGTCTGGTGCAGTAATTGACAATATGTATATGCCAATCATTAGTACAGTTATACTACATTTCTGTCTTTATATCTTATTTTATCCATCTACATGTATAAATCTACCTAACCATGGCCTAGCCATCCAACTACTAACTCACTAAATAAGCTATAGAAAGTAAGAATATTGAAAGGAGTAATATCATTGCTTTCATTAATACTTTATAAGATAACAAGAGTCCCTCAAAAGGACTGACACTATACCAGGTGAAAAGAATTTCCAGGAATTCAAAATAAGACAACTTCTTCCTTCTAATGTCAAGTGATGAAACCATTTCTAATATTCATCAGTGACAGCAAGATTAGGACAAAGCAGACATCATTAGAAGTGTTTTGGCAAAATCCACATATCATAATAATCATTCGTTCAGGGGAAGTAGTGATAACATGATTTTAAAGACAGTCATTGTGGCAGCTATAATTTGATGTAAGACTAGTACCAACAAGGTATCATAAGATCAGATTTAAACCATTTTCCTTTCTGACCAACTGGACATCAAAAAAGTAATTGAGTGAAAACACCATGTTGATATGACCATTCATGTAGGAGGAATAGCAATAAAATTTTCAAGACAGTGGCAGTGACAGTCATTTTGAGCAACTCATTGGAAGTATATATAAAACAATACATGAGATAACGAACCTTACTGTTTATATAATATGTGAATATCATGTGCATACCATATAATGACATGAATGTAATAATTCTTTCCCACATTTATTTATTAAGAACAACATTTTATTTGGCACCGAACATTAAAATAGCTATTCTAGAAAATGTTCTTTTCTGCCTTTATTCACAATCTTTCGAAAAAGCATTGCTTACTAGTGAGTTTGAGTATTTTAACTGAAATTGTGTACAATGTATTGACAGCTGCACCGTATAAATGTATACATGACCACTCACGTTATTAACAAAGTGATTTGCATAAGACATTCTACTTTTTTGTCACTTTCTTTGTGAAATCTAACACCAGATGATGAGCGAATGCTTGCTACAGTGCTACAGTAATTTTCTGCCTTGAGTCAACATTATTACGGTCGGTTAGGGAGTACATTACTTACAGTTCACTGTCCCACATCGATCTTATGAAATAAACATTAACTTATTATCTTACTATTTCTAATTTGGTTCTCTCTTCCAACTCGGTCATGATTAACATAAATAAATTAAAGCTTCCAAAATTGAACAGACTTTAAGTTGAATAAGCCAATATTGCCACAATAATCAAAGTTAACACAGATGATATTTGTGCTGACCGTTTAATTAATACCAAAGGTTTACAATAAACAGGAAATAATCTCCAGATCAAATTAGATAAAGAGGTTCACTCAAGGATACCTGTTTAAAGCCTTTTAAAAATATGAAGCCATATATTAAGTGAAATTGATGCAAGAAGAGTTTATAGTTAGACTTGACAGCCTTTCTGAGCTACTTACATGAGACTTAGAGATTTCGTATGACATATAAGGCATTACAGTAAAACCTGTTATGAGAGACCGCCCCTTCTGCCAACAAAAAGCGGTCTCTCAAGACAGGTGGTCTTTCATAGCAGGTTCGTACAAAAATACCAGTTTCCAAGGTCCAGTTTCTGAACAATTTCAAGAAAAATAACCACAATCACTGTACATATATTCTATTCTTTATTAATAATTGTTGCTAAAATATTGTATGCATTCATCCAAAAACAAAATTATATTGTAATAAAGATATACTTCTATCATTAAACATGAAATCACATTTACATTTGAAGATCACATATTTTAGCATATGAAATCGTTTCTGAATTACTTGTTTTCCTTTATAACAACCTAAATTTGTTTTACCGACGTTTAAACCGCTTTTTTGCGAGTGGTCTGCACTTTTTCACTTCTTTCAGTTACAATAATTATTTTCTCCAGCCTTAAAATTTGTTTCTTTTTAGTTGGAGGTTCGTCCATTGTTATTAAAATTCTAGGTGTTCAAATTATTAGTGCTCAGTTGTAACATCGAACGTAAAGACGGTGGCTGTGGGAAAATATGAAAAATCTATACATGTGCATTGCATATCTAACAATTAATGAAAAAAAAAGAAACAATTATCTCATCCAGAAACAGGACCATTTACTCAGTGACAAAAGTCAACGGCTTCATTCAAAGATAACATACGGGGATTAACTCTATAAGCAAAGTGTGTAACCCGGTCGCACCAACTTGAATAGACAGCGTTGTGATTGGGATGTCATCACTTAACATGGGGGGCGGGGGAACAAACATCACAAGTCTTGAGCACTATCAATCAAATCCCGCAAATGATTCTCTCTTGCTGGTTTAATAGACAATGACCTTATTCACCCCCGGCAATACCGATTAACTCGAGACAAACAAAATATGTGACCACTACGTCAACTTTGACACTTCAACGGCATTTCATGACATGTACATTGGCCTGGTTTACGGAATGTAGCATTTATCACCGGTAGCAACAATCCTTTTTAAAATATTCTTTTGATATTTGTTTTTGATCAGAACAATCGATACTAATCAAGCGGCCGTTGTAATAATTGATTACATAAAGGTCACTGGTGTCTGTCAGTTCTCGCGATACAGTCGTCATAGGTGGCGCTCTACAGTTTCATGTTTAGCATAGGGTTAGTATTTTAAAGAAAAAGAATTTCCCCGGGTTTCCTCACTAGTTATACTGGCTATTTAAAAAAGACTTTGTATATCTTAGGTATTGTTCAAAGAACCTTTAATTCCCTTTATTTTGGTGTATGATTGATGGGTGTAATATGGGTTATAGAGTATACAGCTTGGCCTTACTCCAGATGTGCACCTTTCAAAAAAGTGCTAGCTCCACTTGCTCATTTTCACTTCCCAAACTTCAGAGGTAAATTGTAAAAAAAAGAGCCGATAACTTTTTTTACATTTTATATATTTAGTAATTCATTCATTGCACTTTCAGAAGCTGGTATTGTCTAGTCTGGCAAAATTCATTTTCCCTATTTTAATAGCTGCCAAGGATAGTGTACTTTAGACAAATTCAGGTTGAGTTTTGGAGCACAAGGGAGCAGTCATTTTAGTTAGCAGTGTGCTAAGATCATTTACAATTTCCAAAAGTACAATATCCAAAGAAATGTCAGCCACATTACATGAAAGTAGCATAGAGGTATGCCAACATTCTCACCACTCTGCATGTTTTAAATGCAAACAACTTCACCTTACATACATCACTCTCTCAAAAGTACATAATAACTGGTGAGCGCCACCTTAAAGAGCATATAGGTATTATTATTGTATGATTTAATTTTGATTGTATGGCTGAAATATTTAAGTCGCAAGCATCAAAACAGTCCTTTTGAATAACTGTCCTGTATTTCCCCCCTCAGAACAGCATTTATTAGAGTCAGAGTCTCAAACAGGTACAGCCCCACCCCCACCTTATGATAAAAAGTGAGCTATTTTAAAAATGCGCATTGCATTTTGTCAACATAGCAACCAGTGTTATGCTGAAAGACAGGAACATGAAACTAGCCATATTTATTCCTGAGATGTCAACAATAAATTTTACAGTTTGAAAAGGGATGGAACAGGTGAGGTTCATAAAGGTCAAAGGTCAAAGGGTAAAATATTAACTTATTGTTTAATATGGAAGAAAGCAAATTTGCTTTGTCATCATTTATTTTTTAATATCATTGCAAATAAATGAAAAGAAACATTTTCACAATATATTTCTTTTACTTAATGCAACAGTTTTCAATTTAAGTTGACTTTATTCCTATATTCTAAGACTTCTAATTTCCCCATAATTAAGGTCACTACTCACACAAACATGCCTCATAGCAAATTATGTAAGCTAGAGCAAAATAAGCATAATTAGCTTATTTTCATGAATAAAATCAATGTTAATGTACCATTTTATTCAGAACATCATACATAATAATATGAAAATAAGAAAAATAATTGCATAATTTTTATATTTGTTTTAAGGTGGCGCTCTACAGTTTCCTATTTAGCATAGGGTTAGAATTTTAAAGAAAAAGAATTTCCCCGGGTTTCCTCACTAGTTATACTGGCTATTTAAAAAAGACTTTGTATATCTTAGGTATTGTTCAAAGAACCTTTAATTCCCTTTATTTTGGTGTATGATTGATGGGTGTAATATGGGTTATAGAGTATACAGCTTGGCCTTACTCCAGATGTGCACCTTTCAAAAGAGTGCTAGCTCCACTTGCTCATTTTCACTTCCCGAACTTCAGAGGTAAATTGTAAAAAAAAAGAGCTGATAACTTTTTTTGCATTTTATATATTTGGTAATTCATTCATTGCACTTTCAGAAGCTGGTATTGTCTAGTCTGGCAAAATTCATTTTCCCTATTTTAATAGCTGCTAAGGATAGTGTACTTTAGACAAATTCAGGTTGATTTTTGGAGCACAAGGGAGCAGTCATTTTAGTTAGCAGTGTGCTAAGATCATTTACAATTTCCAAAAGTACAATATCCAAAGAAATGTCAGCCACATTACATGAAAGTAGCATAGAGGTATGCCAACATTCTCACCACTCTGCATGTTTTAAATGCAAACAACTTCACCTTACATACATCACTCTCTCAAAAGTACATAATAACTGGTCAGCGCCACCATAGGGATGCCAGGGCCGAGAAGCAGGTTAATTATGGGAATAATTAGTCTGGTTCCCTACTTTGTATGCTTTCTGATTTCCTCACCCCTATACGAATAACGTAGAACAACACAAGGAGCACACGAAGCAGGGAACCAGACTAGGAAATAATCTTCATATACTTTAGTCTGGTTTACGACGCAAATGATAAAACACTACAAGACTAGCAACAAAAAAAATCAGAGATCGGTAGCCTGCCTATTTTTTGTTTTTATTTTTTTTTTATATTTGGAATGGTATGAGCGGTCGTTCTTACAGGGATTAAACAAAGGTTGGTGGAGTTTATCCTCTTTTTTTTTGCGATGCGGTCGTTCATGGCAGTGTCAAAATGCACATTTTGCTAAGATATCGCGGTCGCTGGTCGCGTTCAGCAGGTGGTCGCTCATAGCAGAGTGTTTATATAATAAAATCGATCCGTGCATTACGATTGTGGTCGTACATGACAGGTGGTCGCTCATAGCAGAGGTCGCTCAAGACAGTTTTTATATTGATAGACATGGTGTGTTCAGGTTTTGCATAATATAGTACATGTTTAAACAATATGACTGACCCTCTTCTGGGCAAAACAAATTTCCAGCAGTTCAAGATTTTTCCATTTATTCCTTTTAACTGATGAATGTTGTAACCATCTCTGATATTCTTTAGTGAAAACAATATTTCAAATTAGCTGCTGTGGGGACATAGTTGATGTCAGCTTCGCACCACTTTTATTTAGAACAATGTAAACATCACAAAAATCTTTTAGTGAAAACCCCATGTCATAATGATCATCCATTCATGGGGAGTAGTGACAAAAAGGTTTTTAAGACAGATGTCAAAGAAGCCATATTGGATGTACAGCTGGCACCATTTTCATTTAGGACTAATTAGGCACCATAAGAAGCCCACTGGTGAGAACCACATATTGATGCTGCTATCGATTTGGGAGAAGTAGAACTAAAAATATTTTCAACATATGGGTTTCCATTCAGGAGATAATATTTACAAGATGACTATTGTGGAGGCCACATTGGATACCAGATCAGCACCATCTGCATTTAAGACCAATTAGTCATGATATTAAGTCTTCTAGTGAAAATGGCATGTTGATGCAACCATCAATTCAAGAATAGTAATAACAAGGTGATCAAGATGGCCACTGTGTGACAACCATATTGGATGTAAGAGCGACTCCATTTTCAAGGAGGACCAACTGGATATCAAAAGAAGTCTTCTGTTGAAAACCAAACCTAAATATGACTTTCTGTTCAAGAAGAGCTGTGAAAACAATCTTTTAAAATGGCTGCCATTTCGAACATATTGGGTGTCAGACACGCACCATATTTATTTAAGATCAGCAGGAAGTCTTTCCATATAAACTCCACACTGATATGACCATTCACTCCAAGACCATGTGTGTGCAAAGTTTCATGGTACTCCTCAATGTAGTTTAGTAACAATAACAAACTTGTGCTACTGGACTTACAAACAAAAAATTCATCCCATAAGCTTTTCTGGTCTATGACCAGTAGAGCTAAAAAATGAACAGAAACAGAAGACATACATCCAAGCTGACACTTAAAACCTAGGCACTATTTAAGTTGATCACAGAAACTCATTTTACAAGTTTGCTTGAAAACAATCTGCATTTCAGTTCAATTTTCAATTTCAACTGGATCCTTTTCTATAAATCAGCACAATTATATGTCTTTTCAGGGCCTGAATATTCTTTTTAAAAAGTCCTAGCCCCTTCCCTGAAAATTAAATGGTCGATCACTAACTAAATGGCCCCACCTTTCATTTCTGTACAGTGTACATGAATATCATTAGGAATGCAGCCTTCAATTATTATTGTTTTTAATGTTACTTCTCCACATTTTCTTCAAGTGACTTTAAAGTAGTTTCGGTTCTTAAAGATTTAATGTCATTTGGGTGATTACAGACTGTGATTCAGTAATTTCATATTGTTACCTTAACTGCTAAACTCTTTCAAAATGTGTTTTTTGTAAATGTTTTTTGGTGACAAAATGTTTAATTTGTATTCATGACTTCTTTGATAATTGTACAGAAATGAAACAAGTATTTTAAATAACAAAAAAAATATTACTTTGAGACTGGGAAAATTTTGCAGAACATGACTTACGTACTGGAAAAATGTATGGTACAAAACGATGTCATATCTGCATGAATTTAAAATAAAATAGTTGAATGATTATGCGTTTTCTTCACATTTGCCATGAATATTGTACCACTAAACTCTTCAGATGACAAAACCAGCAATTATATCTGTATCTTGTATCTGTTAGCAAAAGAATGAAGCAGGATGTGTTTAGTATAGTCCTTTAAAAACTTTAGTTTATAGCAAATCTAAACACATATCTTCCTCCTCAGTTCTTTGGAAAATGTGTAACAAGCACATGTGTACTTGGTGTGGAAGTGCTATGCAGAGGTTGAACTAGACATTAGATAGGACAAACCATTTAATTTTCTCTGTAGGGGAGGGCTGTGATTTTCTTTTTGAACGAGAATATTTTTTTTTATAACCTCAAGATAAATAATTTTTTAAGTTGTGTAATGGATATAATAAGTTCTTTTCTACTAAGCATCAGTGTAAGAATATTTATTCAAGCTATTGAGGGCTAGGTAAATGTTTTCTTAACCCTCCAAAATTTAAATTGTCAGCCCCTATCTTGGATATCAATATGTGCATTTCATCGTGTGGGAACATTCTAAGTAAACAAATGTCAAGTGTCTAGTGGAAAAAAGGAAAAAGATCACAGCATTTTTCATATTCTTCATCTTATTAATGGAAATGTCCATGCAATCATATTACACGTTGTCCCATATTTAGTGTTCTATGTAGATAACTTCCATTTTTGTGCATGTTTCTTTGTTCAGCACAACATTGATGTTTATTATTTTCATCATAACATTCATTGGCTTTTTCATTACACAACATTGATGTTTATTATTTTCATCATAACATTCATTGGCTTTTTCATTACACAACATTGATGTATATTATTTTCATCATAACATTCATTGACTTTTTCATTACACAACATTGATGTTTATTATTTTCATCATAACATTCATTGGCTTTTTCATTACACAACATTGATGTTTATTATTTTCATCATAACATTCATTGGCTTTTTCATTACACAACATTGATGTTTATTATTTTCATCATAACATTCATTGGCTTTTTCATTACACTCAGTGCAGCCATCAACAAAATTTGGTCTGGTCTGTGATGTAGAACTTACACTCTTGTGTGGAAACCATTTTTCTTCTTTCAGTCAGTGACCATGACCTTTGATCCTCTGACCACAAAATGAATAGCTTTCTTCAATATCCCTAATGCAAGCTATCCACACAGTTTGATTGAGATATGACATGTTAAACTAATGTTATTGTGCAGAAACTATACTTATTCTTTCAGACAGAGTGACCTTAAACCTTTGACTTTTTTATATCTTGAAATCACTAGGTTTATTCTATACCCTGTGTGCAAGGCAACCACAAGGTTTGGTTAACTGTAGATATAGGACAAGTAATGGTTATTGCGAAGAAACAGTCTGTCAGTCACAGCAACATTGATCTTTGATGCTGAAATTATTAGGCTTCTTCTTAAGTGCAAGCCATCAACAAAGCTTAGTAAATGCTGATGGTGGAGAACTCGAGTTATTGGGAAGAAACCATTTTTATCTTTCAGGCACAGTGACCACAACATAAGACCTTTTGTTCCTAAATCAAATAACTACAAAGTTTGGTAACTGCAGATGATGAAGAACTTTGAATTACTGTGCAAAAAACATTTGCTTTGTTTAAAGTGACCTTGACTGTTGACCTTTTTGCTCTGTAATTGATAGCGCACTTAAGTGTCCATGTACAATTAGTATATACATAACACTTTTCTGAAAGAAAGTGCAATTTCTTTTTCTTGCAAGACATATTTGATAATTACTAAACCTACATCTGTAAGTATACAATTTCCTAAATATTATTCAGAAAGAAACTAAACGACAATGAACTTGGTTGTAGCTGATTTTGAATGAAAACCTAACTAAACCTCTTGCCAAAGGGGCCACACTTGGAACAGCCAACAATATACAAAATGGCAGAATACAAGATTCACTCAAGCCTGAGAATTGGGTCAGAGTACCTAGGTTTTTGTATGATTAATCCCATTATGCTGCATCTACACGCCAATTTTCATAAGTCTGGATAAAATACAGTCCAAGGTATTGAAAGCATAACAAACAGCTAAAAATGAAATAGTCACCCAAGAGTGAAAATTATGTCCCAATGATCTAGTTTGAGTATGGATGTCTTAATCTGCTTGAGATGCATCCAATATAAATTTTTATTAGAGTGTGAAAGTTAAATGGATTTTAAGATACTGAGGGTGGCAGGAATGAACAAGTGAGAAAATGCTGCAATTACAACGAACTAAATTGCAGAAAAGGGGACAAAAAACATGCATAGTTGCCAGAATGCAAATGATGATACTTACAAAGTTAGTTATCTGATTATTAGCAACTTTCAAATTACTTTTTGAAAAATGTAAATGTTTCAAAAAATGAAACTTATTTTAACTTACCAGGCATAGCCTGTAGGGCACGGCTGCATCTGGTTCATTTTTCACTCCAGCTGCAGATATGAAATATATATTATCTTCTATTATGTTTATTAAAACTGATATAATGGGCATGATGTATTTCCAGGTATAATCCTGATGTTCATGTCTGACATGTTGATACCATTCATTGTTCTTTTGCATCATTGATATTGTAACAATATGTATGTATGTATGTATGTATGTATGTATCAGGGATTCATAACATTTCATCACAGTACTACAGTTCTAAAATGTAAGTCTAAAGACTTCAACCAAATGTTATGAAGATAAACCCTAATCAATGTGCCATATCAAGTACATAATTTACAAATTTTAGTTTTTAATGTCATAAATGTATGCCCAACATTTTATCAACTTTCTGACTGATGAAGCTTTGATTAATTGGAAACTTCTAATTAGCATGATGAAAATGGTAGCTAATACCATGTAGGACTACATCATGCATGAACATGGTGTTTTTAATCCAAATCTATTACATTACACATTATATATCAGGCATGAAAATGGTGCTTTTATTTGAAATCTATTACATTACACATTATATGTCATGCAAAAAATGGTGCTTTTAACCCAAATCCATTACTTTACTCATCATATATCATGTTCATGACATATTCGGTTTCTCTTCTATTCACTTCCTTTATTAGCTATTTTGAAATTTACAAGAAATCAGAAAAATTGCCATATTTCAAACAGCTCTCATTTATCACCTCCTCAGAAAAGCATGATCACAAAAATATACAAAATGTCAAGCTATGATATATGCATCTTCATTGGCAGTACTTGTGTATGATTTAGATATGGATACAACTTGGTCATATTTTATGAGAATCATCACAATGAATTTAGCATAGGTGGGTATGTCAGGTGTCACATGCACTTAAGAAGCAAGCATCTATACATAACAGGTAAGATTATTTCAAATTACACATTACAGTAGACTCTCATTCACTTTATCTAATTCACAATTAATCATATACATAACCATACCCAAAATGGTGCCTAATATATGTTAAGTCAAATGACCAAAGTAACAATATTTCAAATAAGCAAATGAGGAAAAGAAATTTTGATAAGTGCATGTGAAATAGTTCAAGATACTGAAGGTGTAATGAACAAATAGAAGAAGGGAAACAAGTAACTCAAGCATTAAATTTGGGTCACATTGACCTTGTTTTGGTATGGTTGAGTTACTTCCCTTGAGATGCATCAACATACCAAATGAATTAGTGTAGGTGAATTAGGGTGCAAGAAAATCACTCAGCTGAAGAATAAAAACGTCACTCAAGCAAGAGGTTGAGTCACTCTGACTTAATTTCAATATATTTTGTGTCACTCTGAAACAACTGAAAATTTGAAAGGCACTCAAGCATGAAAAATAAGGCACACTAATTTTTTATATGGAATACTTGTTCTCCTCGACTTGTGTCAACATGCCAGTTTTAAGAAGTAAAGGTCAATTATGGTTCAACATAATTAGGATGCAATAAACACATAGTTAAAAATACAAAAATCACTCAGGCCACACGAACCTAGTTTCTGGTATGGTATACTTACTTCTGTGAAGATGTATCTACACACCAATTTTCATAAGCCTAGATGAAACACAGTCCAAGATATTAAAAGCGTAACAAACAGCTGAAAATAAAAAGGTCACCCAAGAGTGAAAGTTAAGTCCCAATTATCTAGTTTGGGTATGGATGTCTTAATCTGCCTGAGATGCATCCAATATAAGTTTTCAGAGTGTGAAAATTAAATGGATTTGAAGATATTGCAGTGGCATGAATGAACAAATGAGAAAAATGCTGCAATTCCAATGAACGTTGTAGAGAAGGGGTTAAAAAAAAAAAATACAAAGTTGCCTGAATGCAAATGATGATACTTACAAAGTTAGTTAACTGATTATTAGCAACTTTCAAGATACTTTTTGAAAAATATAAATGTTTGAAAAAAAAAAGAAACTTATTTCAACTTACCAGGATTGAGGGGATCTGCTACATTTGATTCATCTCCCTTTCCAGCTGCAGATGAAATATATTATCTTTTGTTTATTATGTTTATTACAACTAATGCTTTTGACATTATGCATTTCCAGGAATAATCCTGATGTTCATGGCTGACATATTGGTACCTGTCATTGTTCTTTTACATCACTGAAATTGTAACAATATATGTGTGTGTGTGTGTGTTTGTGTGTGATTCATAACATTTCAATACAATACTAACTATAAAACTGCAGTTCTAAAATATAAGTCTAAAGACTTCAACCAAATGTTATGAAGATAAACCCTAATCAATGTGCCATATCAAGTACATAATTTACAAATTTTAGTTTTTAATGTCATAAATGTATGCCCAACATTTTATCAACATTCTGACTGATGAAGCTTTCATTAATTGGAAACTTCTAATTAGCATGATGAAAATGGTAGCTAATACCATATAGGACTACATCATGCATGAACATGGGTGTTTTTAATCCAAATCTATTACATTACACATTATATATCAGGCATGAAAATGGTGCTTTTATTTGAAATCTATTACATTACACATTATATGTCATGCAAAAAATGGTGCTTTTAACCCAAATCCATTACTTTACTCATCATATATCATGTTCATGACATATTCGGCTTCTCTTCTATTCACTTCCTTTATTAGTTCTTCTTTTACATCCAGGTTTAAATACTTGTTGAAGCTATTTTGAAATTTACAAGAAATCAGAAAAATTGCCATATTTCAAACAGCTCTCATTTATCACCTCCTCAGAAAAGCATGATCACAAAAATATACAAAATGTCAAGCTATGATATATGCATCTTCATTGGCAGTACTTGTGTATGATTTAGATATGGATACAACTTGGTCATATTTTATGAGAATCATCACAATGAATTTAGCATAGGTGGGTATGTCAGGTGTCACATGCACTTAAGAAGCAAGCATCTATACATAACAGGTAAGATTATTTCAAATTACACATTACAGTAGACTCTCATTCACTTTATCTAATTCACAATTAATCATATACATAACCATACCCAAAATGGTGCCTAATATATGTTAAGTCAAATGACCAAAGTAACAATATTTCAAATAAGCAAATGAGGAAAAGAAATTTTGATAAGTGCATGTGAAACAGTTCAAGATACTGAAGGTGTAATGAACAAATAGAAGAAGGGAAACAAGTAACTCAAGCATTAAATTTGGGTCACATTGACCTTGTTTTGGTATGGTTGAGTTACTTCCCTTGAGATGCATCCGCATACCAAATGAAGTTAGTGTAGGTGAATTAGGGTGCAAGAAAATCAGTCAGCTGAAGAATAAAAACGTCACTCAAGCAAGAGGTTGAGTCACTGACTTAATTTCAATATATTTTGTGTCACTCTGAAACAACTGAAAATTTGAAAGGCACTCAAGCATGAAAAATAAGGCACACTAATTTTTTATATGGAAGACTTGTTCTCCTCGACGTGTGTCAACATGCCAATTTTAAGAAGTAAAGGTCAATTATGGTTCAACATAATTAGGATGCAATAAACACATAGTTAAAAATACAAAAATCACTCAGGCCACACGAACTAGTTTGTGGTATGATATACTTACTTTTGTGAAGATGTATCTACACACCAATTTTCATAAGCCTGGATGAAATACAGTCCAAGATATTAAAAGCGTAACAAACAGCTGAAAATAAAAAGGTCACCCAAGAGTGGAAGTTAAGTCCCAATTATCTAGTTTGAGTATGGATGTCTTAATCTGCCTGAGATGCATCCAATATAAGTTTTCAGAGTGTGAAAATTAAATGGATTTGAAGATATTGCAGTGGCATGAATAAACAAATGAGAAAAATGCTGCAATTCCAATGAACTTTGCAGAGAAGGGGTTAAAAAAAATACAAAGTTGCCTGAATGCAAATGATGATACTTACAAAGTTAGTTAACTGATTATTAGCAACTTTCAAGATACTTTTTGAAAAATGTAAATGTTTGGAAAAAAAAAATGAAACTTATTTCAACTTACCAGGATTGAGGGGATCTGCTACATTTGATTCATCTCCCTTTCCAGCTGCAGATAAAATGTATTATCTTTTGTTTATTATGTTTATTACAACTAATGCTTTTGACATTATGCATTTCCAGGAATAATCCTGATGTTCATGGCTGACATATTGGTACCTGTCATTGTTCTTTTACATCACTGAAATTGTAACAATATGTGTGTGTGTGTGTGTGTGTGTGATTCATAACATTTCAATACAATACTAACTATAAAACTGCAGTTCTAAAATATAAGTCTAAAGACTTCAACCAAATGTTATGAAGATAAACCCTAATCAATGTGCCATATCAAGTACATAATTTACAAATTTTAGTTTTTAATGTCATAAATGTATGTCCAACATTTTATCAACTTTCTGACTGATGAAGCTTTCATTAATTGGAAATTTCTAATTAGCATGATGAAAATAGTAGCTAATACAATGTAGGACTACATCATGCATAAACATGGTGTTTTTAAGCCAAATCTATTACATTACAGATTACATATCACGCATGAAAAATGGTGTTTTTAATCCAAATCTATTACATTATACTTTATATATCAGGCATGAAGATGGTGCTTTTATTTGAAATCTATTACATTACACATTATATATCAGGCATGAAAATGGTGCTTTTATTTGAAATCTATTACATTACACATTATATGTCATGCAAAAAATGGTGCTTTTAACCCAAATCCATTACTTTACTCATCATATATCATGTTCATGACATATTCGGCTTCTCTTCTGTTCACTTCCTTTATTAGTTCTTCTTTTACATCCAGGTTTAAATATTTGTTGAAGCTATTTTGAAATTTACAAGAAATCAGAAAAATTGCCATATTTCAAACAGCTCTCATTTATCACCTCCTCAGAAAAGCATGATCACAAAAATATACAAAATGTCAAGCTATGATATATGCATCTTCATTGGCAGTACTTGTGTATGATTTAGATATGGATACAACTTGGTCATATTTTATGAGAATCATCACAATGAATTTAGCATAGGTGGGTATGTCAGGTGTCACATGCACTTAAGAAGCAAGCATCTATACATAACAGGTAAGATTATTTCAAATTACACATTACAGTAGACTCTCATTCACTTTATCTAATTCACAATTAATCATATACATAACCATACCCAAAATGGTGCCTAATATATGTTAAGTCAAATGACCAAAGTAACAATATTTCAAATAAGCAAATGAGGAAAAGAAATTTTGATAAGTGCATGTGAAATAGTTCAAGATACTGAAGGTGTAATGAACAAATAGAAGAAGGGAAACAAGTAACTCAAGCATTAAATTTGGGTCACATTGACCTTGTTTTGGTATGGTTGAGTTACTTCCCTTGAGATGCATCAACATACCAAATGAATTAGTGTAGGTGAATTAGGGTGCAAGAAAATCACTCAGCTGAAGAATAAAAACGTCACTCAAGCAAGAGGTTGAGTCACTCTGACTTAATTTCAATATATTTTGTGTCACTCTGAAACAACTGAAAATTTGAAAGGCACTCAAGCATGAAAAATAAGGCACACTAATTTTTTATATGGAATACTTGTTCTCCTCGACTTGTGTCAACATGCCAGTTTTAAGAAGTAAAGGTCAATTATGGTTCAACATAATTAGGATGCAATAAACACATAGTTAAAAATACAAAAATCACTCAGGCCACACGAACCTAGTTTCTGGTATGGTATACTTACTTTTGTGAAGATGTATCTACACACCAATTTTCATAAGCCTGGATGAAATACAGTCCAAGATATTAAAAGCGTAACAAACAGCTGAAAATAAAAAGGTCACCCAAGAGTGAAAGTTAAGTCCCAATTATCTAGTTTGGGTATGGATGTCTTAATCTGCCTGAGATGCATCCAATATAAGTTTTCAGAGTGTGAAAATTAAATGGATTTGAAGATATTGCAGTGGCATGAATGAACAAATGAGAAAAATGCTGCAATTCCAATGAACTTTGTAGAGAAGGGGTTAAAAAAAAAAAATACAAAGTTGCCTGAATGCAAATGATGATACTTACAAAGTTAGTTAACTGATTATTAGCAACTTTCAAGATACTTTTTGAAAAATATAAATGTTTGAAAAAAAAAAGAAACTTATTTCAACTTACCAGGACTGAGGGGATCTGCTACATTTGATTCATCTCCCTTTCCAGCTGCAGATGAAATATATTATCTTTTGTTTATTATGTTTATTACAACTAATGCTTTTGACATTATGTATTTCCAGGAATAATCCTGATATTCATGGCTGACATATTGGTACTTGTCATTGTTCTTTTACATCACTGAAATTGTAACAATATGTGTGTGTGTGTGTGTGTGTGTGTGTGTGTGTGTGTGTGTGTGATTCATAACATTTCAATACAATACTAACTATAAAACTGCAGTTCTAAAATATAAGTCTAAAGACTTCAACCAAATGTTATGAAGATAAACCCTAATCAATGTGCCATATCAAGTACATAATTTACAAATTTTAGTTTTTAATGTCATAAATGTATGCCCAACATTTTATCAACATTCTGACTGATGAAGCTTTGATTAATTGGAAACTTCTAATTAGCATGATGAAATTGGTAGCTGATACCATGTAGGACTACATCATGCATAAACATGGTGTTTTTAATCCAAATCTATTACATTACAGATTACATATCATGCATGAAAAATGGTGTTTTTAATCCAAATCTATTACATTACACATTATATATCAGGCATGAAGATGGTGCTTTTATTTGAAATCTATTACATTACACATTATATATCAGGCATGAAAATGGTGCTTTTATTTGAAATCTATTACATTACACATTATATATCATGCAAAATAATGGTGCTTTTAACCCAAATTCATTACTTTACTCATCATATATCATGTTCATGACATATTCGGCTTCTCCTATTCACTTCCTTTATTAGTTCTTCCTTTTACATCCAAGTCTGAATATTTGTTGAAGCTATTTTGAAATTTAAAACAAAACAGAAAAATTGTCATATTTCAAACAGCTCTCATTTATGACCTTCTCAGAAAAGCATGATCACAAAAATATACAAAATGTCAAGCTATGATATATGCATCTTCATTGGTAGTACTTGTGTATGATTTAGATATGGAAACAACTTGGTTGTATTTTATGAGAATCATCACAATGAATTTAGCGCAGGTGGATTTGTTACGTGTCACATGCACTTATGAAGCAAGCATCTATGCATAACAGGTAAGATTATTTCAAATTACACATTACAGTAGACTCTCATTCACTTTATCTAATGCACAATTAATCATATACATAACCATACCCAATATGGTGCATAATATGTGCTAAGTCAAATGATCAGAGTAACAGAATATTTCAAATAAGCAAATGAGCAAAAGAAATTTTGATAAGTGCATGTGAAACAGTTCATGATACTGAAGGTGTAATGAACAAATAGAAGAAGGGAAACAAGTAACTCAAGCATTAAATTTGGGTCACATTGACCTTGTTTTGGTATGGTTGAGTTACTTCCCTTGAGATGCATCCACCTTCCAACTGTTGTTAGTGTAGTTGAATTAGGGTGCAAGAAAATTGCAGCTGAAGAATACAAAAGTCACTCAAGCAAGAGTCACACTGACATAATTTCAATATGGTCTGAGTCACTCTGAAACAGCTGAAAATTCAAACACCACTCAAGCATGAAAAATCAGGCACACTTTTTTTATATGGAATAGCTGTTCCCCTGGAGTTGTATCAACATGCCAATTTTAAGAAGTAAAGGTCAATCATACTTCAGTGTAATTAAGATGCAATGAACACATAGTTAAAAATAAAAATCACTCAAGTCACACTAATCTAGTTTGTGGTATGGTAGAGTTACATTTGTGGAGATATATCTACACCCCAATCTTCATAAGCCTGGATGAAATACAGTCCAAGATATTGAAAGTGTAAGAAAACAGCTGAAAATAGAAAAGGTCACCCAAGAGTGAAAATTAAGTTCCAATTATCTAGTTTGGGTATGGATGTCTTATTGACTAAGCTAGAGCTGTAGAAGCAGGAAGTAGTGCAATTACATTAACAATTAAATCCAGGAATATGTAGATGTTTAATTCATCATCTACAAACTATATTTGACCAAAAGTCTACATCACGTTTCTATTCATGAATTTGTGACATTATTTTTCTCTATTAATACAATGCAAGAACTATTTTGTGATGTGAAACTTTGCTCAGCCGGCAGCCAGATTCAACATGGCAGTGTATTCATTCCAAATTTCAAAAGAGTAGAGGAGTAATAATATCTTCTGCCTCTAATATTTAGATTATTTTAGATAATTAATAATTATTAGGGTTTTTTTTGGGGGGGGGTTAAAGCAATTTAACTTCAGGCACTATATCTTTGACTATGGTTACAGCTCAACATTCAAGGGATTTGGTGTAATAACTGGTGTTGTATAAGCTAATACTTGTTGCCATAATTAATACATTGGAATTATGAAAATATTAAGTTAATGTAAGTGAAATTTAATGTGCACATTATCAGTTATTCAAGAGAATTTTGGAAACCTGTTCAAAACAAAGGATTTAGGTATTCCAAGATGGCTACCCAAGTGGACTAAGTTGAACTACAACAGTTATATATAAACTTCTGATGATATATCATTTACTGCACTGGCACAGAATAGAAGAAATCCATCAGTGTTAACATCAGGATATAACCATCTGGATTCAAAAGGGAAGACCTCTTCTTGTGGTTGATTACATTCAGCACAACTGTTTGAAATAATGATAACAAAGCCTAAAGAAATAACACTTTGTTTTCATATTTTAACCATGGAAGACTCTACCAATCTATATCAGAATGGCAGAACAAGTTGACCTCAAGATAAGATCAAGGAACTGATAACAAGCATAATGGCTTGATCTTCAAAATTCTGAATTCACCAGAAAATCTGCAGCCCTACAAAGTTATAGTGACTCCTTATAGTTCCACAAATACTTTACTTATTCAGGGGCTTAACTATAAAGGATGGACAGAAACTAATTTTCGTCTGCTAGCTGCAGAAATTTATTCTGAAACAAATTATCATGGAAACAATCAGAATTTTGCATGCCAGTAGCACCCCAACCAATCTTTGCTAACCTCTAGTGGGTCAACTGTTCATTTAACAGAGGATCATGTAAAACTCTACCACTGGGAATTCAGACACAGAAATAAGCGCTGTTACAACAATAATAATGAACTGCTCCCCAAGGCCATCACAAAGGCTGATACTCAGTCAGATCAAGTTTCTGAATTGCAGGGTGAAAAAGACATGACAGCCCTAATGAGGTAAAACAAACTGCTACAACAAGAACTTGCAAACATGACAGCAAAAGCCAATAAAGTGTCAAAGGAATGTGAATCTTTAAAAACCAAACAGGAGTCAGCAGGGAATAAACATGAAAAACTTGAAGAACAGCTATCAGATTTCAAGACTAAATTTATGAGCCTTGAAACAACAAAAAAAAAAAACCATGAGTCCATTGAAATATACACTTGCAATGCTCTGGTGTCCAAGGAGAGGGGTTGATAAGAGAGTGTACCCTATACCTAGATGCTGAGACTAGAAATCTCAGTGTAGAAGGGAGACCCTTCCACCTTTACTATTTTGCCTAGCAAATTCCTGACCTTTGGTAGACCTTTGTTAGAGCTCCTTGATTTTTTTTTGATGAATCTTCAAAGAAACTGATTACCTTTGAAGCATGACTGTTCTGAATAAATTCTAAGCAAATGAAAAATAAATTCAGTCCCAATTAATGTTGTACAATTATCTGATGTTGCTGCCAGAATAACAAACAGGCATTTGTTTGGTCTTCCAAATATGTTCTTTAATGGTGAAATAACACATGCACCCTTCACCAAAGCAAGCCGACTACATTCTTCAGCAAAAACAATGCACCTTTCATCAAAGGAAGTCAGCACCTAACTTAAATAAATACTGTACAATGGAATCTGATGGATTGTTGCATTTTCCAAAGTGAGTGGAAGACGTTTATTATGCCCCGAGTTTCCTTTTCACTGGAAAAACATTTATGCTTATAACTGCTACTAAAGGCAGCATAAAATGCAAATTAAATTTCCAATCTATTGAAACCATAATTATCTGGCCATTTAACTTGTTAATTTGTTCATGTTTTCATTTTCCTATGAATAGCCTCATCCCCTGTGTAGCCTCGGCAAATGACAGCTGTCTCCAGCTGACCAAAATCTAGGCCAGTTTAAGTTCGTGTACATGTAGCATGCAAGCAACTATAGCCACATGCTACTAGCAACAATATCGCAGAGAATTGTTTAGTAACACATGTTTGTTGACAATGGGATATAGATTAAATGAGGACTACCATTCTTTATGTGTGTCTTGTGTTTTCTAACGGGATGCGACTGATACATGAATTTTATAACATGATGTATACTCAAATTATGCATTTTTCATACAAATGTGGATTGTACTACACAAATGTAAGTTATTGATATACATGTGTATTTCAGACTAGTTTTGTCTTCATTTAATCAGAAGCACTTTTTTATGTGCCTGCTTTTATTACCCACCCATCCCGGTCATCTCTTTTTGGTACATGCATCATATTCTTCAGCTAACTGACCTGGTTGCTTATAACACAGTTCATCTATAACACGGTCAGGTTCTATGGATCCTGACTATCCTGTTACAGTGGGGTCACTCTGTAATTTGTTTCCTTAGAATACAAAGTTAAAATTTAAAAAGAAGTATTTTCAATTAAATCCCAAATATTTCTAAAAGTTCAATCACAAGTCCAAAAGCATATACAGTCAAACCCACTTATCTCGACATTTTATGCATAACATGTCATTATTTTATATGTAATATTATATTTTGTGTAATATGTCATTATTTTTTGTGTAATCTTTTTAAAAGAAGGAACTAAAGGTAGGAGGTACACAAATGCAGTGAAAGCATGAGTTTAAATAGGTCAATAACTGGCAAAAATTCAATTTAAAAATAAAGAGTTCTAACATATGGAGATCCAACTGGTGATCAGTACTGTTGTAGTGATGTGGTTGTGGAATCATCTAAAAATATCAAATTTTGTGTGGAAATTTTATATTTTAAGCAGCAAAGATGATTACCTTTATTTCTTAAAAACAAATGGAGTTGATGGTACTTAGTTATTTTAAAATTTTGATTTCAAACATGAGTTTTAACAAGTAGAGATCAATATGGCATATGCTGCACTGAAGCAGCAAGCAATGGCAGTGATGTCGATGACAATTTTGATGAAAATATAAACAATTTTATTGGGAAAATTTATATTTTTAGGCAGAGGGGATTATGACCTCGACTACATCAAATGAACTGAGTGGATGACAACAGTTAATTAGTATTCTGGATACTATGTAGCGATAATGAAGACTTAGATCCTTTTCAAGCTAACTGGACATTTTGCGAACTTCACTTCTCAGAAAGTTCACCCAAACACTGATGTTGGATGTGTTCATAATGTGAAATTTTACTGCATTCCAAAAGAAAACCAACACTGATAGTTAATACATTAGAATTTATCATGAAATACAAATACTGAACCAAATAAAAATCATTGTTGACTTTTTGGTAAGGATCTCTTCTGCTTGCTCTCCAATTCTCATACAAGCAAATTTAATAAAATTGTAATAACCTTTGACGTTCTTTATGGATTTTTATTTTTTCGCCTTCTTAAACAGTATAGAATCTGACCTCTTATCATACACTTATCATAGGAGGTACAATGAATACTGCCAATGAAAAATTTGCATTTTTTGAAAGTAACTTATAAAACAAAATGTAAGCATGATTTAAATTTTTTGTGTCTGAAAATTTTCAGTGAAAAAAAATGATTTTAAAGAAAGTTTTGTGCTTTTTAAAATGATATACAACTGAAAAATTATCTGAAAAACTTGTCCTGTAAAGCCACACTGACCAATGTCACTGCATTCTCTCATGCTGATCCACAACTTAGTACACTACTCCCTCGATAACTTGCGCCCTGATAACTTGCGAACCCACTTATAACGTGGGGTCAGGCATGGATCCCATTTTTTAAACCAGAAAATACCCCAAAAATTGATCCCTATTTATTGAACTTGAAGAAAATCGCGATCAAAATTTGTAACGGAAACGCTGATATATCGCTCTTTTTATCGTCGAAAATGGTAGATAGGACCTGAAATTTTAATCAACATTATGAAATATCAAATTTATAAATAAGTCATACAATTTTTTACATTCTCTTTCCAAAAGGTAGTACACCGCAATTAACAATATGCAAGGAAATTTTGATCAATGAAAATGTCACATATGCCAAGTGGAGGCAGCACTTTAATAAATCAATACAAATTAAATAATTCTTTTATCAATTGAAATTTATGTTCTAGTTCTATCGTTTAGTTCCTTCTAAGTGTAATCATCATAAATGCAAAATGTGTTCTCTTGTAATTAAATGTACAACGTGTCAATCTACCGTAACAGCTATGTCCGCGAGCATTTCTCTGAGAACCTAATTAGGTGCCGACCGTGTTTTGATAACTTACTTGTGGAAGTATTTGTTGTACTGTTGCATTGAATTAAAAGCTGGCCTCCTTTGTATTATCACGTTAATTATGTCTTTTGAATCAAATAAAGGAGCTGGAAATAAAAGAAAATGCACGAAAATCCTACAAACTAAAAATCTAGCGGCCCTGGTCATATGTCGGGTGAACCCACTTCATTTGATCAATCACTGTTATAAATGTTATTGTGTATGTAACATAAACTACCTTAAATTAACCGACTGTGATCAAAGATAGCATGGCAACCAAGCAAAATGAATACTTCATAAAATAAAGAGCTTGGTTTCACAGATACGGACCATTGTGGGCAAGCGAGTTTCAAAGAATTCTCAAACTGGCACTTAGAGATATCCTCAGGGATGATAAGAAGTTTCATTATTACTTCCAATGAAATCATGACATCAATACTGTACTAATTGAACAATACAAAAATTGAGATTCAATGTAGACGATTGTCTCACAAAATAAATTTCACATGTTTTTCAAAAAAAGGAATCTTGTTTGATGGTGTATCGACAGTTAGTCTAGTTCCCTGCTCTTTTGACTCGCAATATGGTAGGATACTATTAAATACCACTCCGAGAACCAGACTCATAAAAAAAACAAAAAGCAGTGACATAATATACAGATGTTTCCGCAAACATGTAAGGGTTGTTGAAACTAATTGGAACGATTTTTCACATGTTGGACATTTTGAAAATAAATTTTATTTAAAAAGATTTAAACAGAATAATGAACAACTTCATTAGAAAAATCATGTTATTAAAAATTATTATCAACATGATTGTAAAATGAGCACTCAGTCATTAAATGGCCCAGTTCCCCAACCCAAACCCCCCTCTCCACTGTTTTATCGATGTCTAAGCGAATGTTTTCAATTTCTGGAAGTCCCTTGGTAACTTGTGCCCTCGCTTATGGTGTGGTCTATGTTGATGGACCCCGTTGTGCGTGAGTTATCAAGGGAGAGGTGTAGTATTAACAATTTTCAAGATGGGAGTGGTGGTGGCCATATTAGCTATTGGATCATTTTCACATGGGACCAAGAAGACATTATAATAAGTCATTTAGTAAAAATCCCATACAGGCAGTCCATTCAGGAGTAGTGTAGCATGATTTCATGTAACATGATTTCAACATGGTCACCATGGCAGTCATGTAATGTCACTTCAGTTCAATTAGAACCATCTAGACATTGTAAGAAGTCTTGAATATCCAAGCAGCACCATTTTCAACTACACCTTGGGATGAATATCAATATAAACTTTCATAGCAATCCTCCAAGTTAGTTTAGGCAGAGTAGCAATAGCTGACCGACAAAGGACAACAAACCATCACCATAGGTTCTACTGGTTTAGAAGAGCTTAAAACGTGCCAAATACTGTTAGAAAATGCATACAAGTTCATACTCTCACCTTAAAATAACATCATGTATATATATTTGTGTGGCTGGATTGAATTAGATGTGCAAGCAGTGTGGATATTTGGGCAGGTAGGTAGGTAGTACTCACAAGATTTCTGGCAGATAACTCCTTTACGTCTCAACCAAATCAGCCCACCAGTTACAATTATCACAAGTACTATGCATGCAATTGGTACAGCAAAAACTGCGGGATGTAGTGTCAGTCCATCACCACTCTGCTGATGCTGTGATACTAAATACAAAATATTGAACACAGATTTTAGTTCTTTAACTGTCATCTATAAAGCACATTGCTTACTTCAAAAACAAAGCGCAATTACTGAGACAGCAATCCACTATTGCAGAATCCTCTACTTGAAACAAAAACTTAAGTGCTAATGAACCTATTTCAACTAAATTTAGCACAATTAATCTTATTTTAAAAACTTTTCTCTACACTATGTTATCAGAATGTACAGATGCAGTCATTTCCTTATATCGGCTGCAGTTTGTGCAATATACTTTGTTAAGAATCATATGACATTCAGTAATACTGCACTCCCTGCAGTGAAAATAACAATAACGATAACAAAATATAGACGTCAACAATTTAAACACAAAATTGCATTCATACTTGACTGAAGTGAAACAATATTGCACAAGTTCCGATAGTTACCCCATTTATGAGTTCTCAGTAATATATTATACTATTTCTTCTGACATCCAATTGCAGGATTATAGAGGGGGTGATTTAAACATGAGATTTGTATTATAAAAAGGACACCATGTCATTCCTTTTCTTATTTGAAATAAATCTTGTGCAGCAAAAAATTGAATAAGCATGTATTCAGCCTCATGACTAGGACATTACACGGTTTGTAAATTCAGAATTTTCACATGACTCTGTTGGTTTTCTTTTTTTAAAATACAAAAGTCGATGTTAACTGGAATATATTCCAGCTGTCAAATACCATATTACGCAGTAACAGATAGGAAATCTGGATATGAACACACTGTTACTACCTTATAAATGTAAACCTGCAGAAGAGCTGTTGTTGTGCTTTTAGGCTATCAGTTCATACATGAAATTAACATGTCATTGGCAAAGGAAACAAACCATGTTGATGGCTGCTGTTGTACCAAGTTATTCGTTTGCAAATGAGTATCTACTTTCCATTATTGTGCATGAGCCTAGATATATATATATGATGACTTTTTGTGACCATTTGTAAAAAATGATAATTAATGCAAAATAGTACAGCTGAAACTGAAGTAAAGGTACAAAATCTTATTAAGATCTTAATAAGTCTCTTTCTCTCTTTCACACACACAGACACAGACACACAGAGGACATATGTATAGTATGTATGCTGCATCACTGATATACCACAAGATGTATAAAAGTTTCATTAAAAAGAAATGATACTTGCCAAGTTTCCTTTTAATGAAAAATTAATATAAGTGGTATATCAATGATAAAGCATATATACTATGCATATATGTTATTTATATCACATAAAAATATGCATACCTGACTTTTGAACAGAGTTCAGATTGACTACAGGCAACTCTGTGTTGATGGAGTGCATGAACTAATCACATCCCTACCCAGTGAGTCTACTACAGAATGTAGTTCTGTGCATTTTGTGGCATTTCAAAATCTCCTTTGCAAATTGATAAGTTCCTTGTTTTCTTTCTTGAGCTTCTATTTTCATTCATAACGAATAAATAAATATAAAGCACACTTATCATTTAAATGTTCAAGAGGATTTTAATGAAGAAACTAGCTTTTTATGAGAACTAGTACTACCTTGCAAATCCAGCACTCCCAGATAGGATGAAATGTGCTAAAAGTTATCTGTGCACCTAGATGACAGTTGGGCAGAATGATCTACCCTTGAAATAGAGATTGGCAGTAAAACCCATGAATGTCTCAGTTACTACTGGAGCATAAGGCACACTGTCTATATGGAAGTAATTGCAGGGAAGCTGGGAGGGTGCATGTGTATTAAGTATTCATGAAGAAATATATTTTACTAGATAAAATTAGTTTCTTCCTTAAATATGTTACCCAATCATAATACCTTGAGAGAATAGTTAAGAGGTGGGGGAGGTACATCCCCTCACTCTGGAGATCTCCGGTCCCCTAAGGTATGTGAGACAGTTACTGTGTAACCTGACTGGAGCAGACTCTATCTGTCATGGAGCAGCTTTGAAATGGGAAAATTTTCACTCCCGCAAATCCAGCAGAAGTTATGAAGCTGTGTCTTATAAAGCTGTCAAATGACCTGGAAAAGCAACCTATTGTGACATGACAATAGGCTCCACAAGATCGAGTTGAGCCCTTTGGGATGCAAGATCTCTGAGGTAAAAACTTGGGAATGTGGAGAAAGGTCTCCATCCCATGTCATGAATAATATCCATTAGAGAACAGTTCCAGTCAAAGGCAATGCTTCAAGCAACTGCTCTAACTCTGTGAGCCGAAATGTGCAACAAATTCATCTGAGTTGGAGTTATTTCTCAATATGTGAAGCAAATAACCCACTTAATCCAGGATGAATGGGTCTGTGTGATTATATCATTCTGTCCCTGTTTGTGAGGTAAAAACAGGCATGATCTCCCTTGATGCAACGGCTTGGTCTATTTAAGAGACCACTTCAAGGCTCGTACTAGATCCTGTAGGGCCTTGAGAGGAAGTGTCCAGAGTAGGCAATGATTTCAGTACCAAGGTCTGGTTACCCATGGATGGAACCCTTTTAATGGCAATTAAAGAGGGAAGTGAACATGACCCCATTTAGTTGGAACTGCAGTACATTTGGGTCCCGTCATAGGGCATGTATTTATTGATTCTGTCTGCCATCACTAATATGATAAGGAAGCAGGTTTCCTATGAAAGGTGAGACAAAAATGCCCCTGAAAGTGGTTTAAACAGTGATTTGTTCAATCAGGTTAGTACCCATTATAGGTTCTACTTTGAGGAAAGAGCCAACGTTTTTGACCATGTATAATCATAATTGGAGGAGAAGTACAATAAGTTTTTGGTTTGTCTGATATCCTCTCTACCATGATGATGAATGGTGTCAGTGAACACAGAGCAGTAAACTTTGCTTGTGTCTGGTGCTAACTTTTTCTCATAGAAAAGCCAGAGGAGGAAGTTAGCTATTTTAGGTACAGATGCCTGTAGTGGTATAATGTGTTCTTGTGTAGAACACTGTAAAAATTTCTATCTGCCTTCGTACACTTTCTGACTGGAGGGTCTTCTTGCTCGAGTGATTCTCTCCATGACTGGTTGAGAAAACTATTTCCAAAGGCCTGTTCAATATGATCCAGACATGCTGGTTCAGTAGGTCTGGGTTGGGTGTGAAACAATTGCCACTGAGGTTGTTTGAGTAGATGAGGGATGTTCTCTATTTTCTATGGAATTTCCGCTGTGAGATTGATAAGGTCATTGATCACATGAATTCTCTCATCTTAGTGGTGCAATGAGCATGAAGCCACACTCCAATTCTCTTTCTTTTGTATCACCTTTGGGAACAGGGTTATTGGAGGGTAGGCATACGTGTCCAGTACTGCCCAGGTTTTGGGAGCTGGGACTGGTGCAAAGAAGGTTGTGAACAGGCCCACCAATGGTCAGTCCTATCAGGTCTGAGTGAAAACCGATGAAGAGACCATTCTATCTGTATAAACTCATTGTCCTGGGACAAAGAATCTGCTAAAGACACCCAGGAATATGACAAACTCGGACATGGATTTGTTGTTGACAACACCAATTTAGAAAGTTCCACAACTGTATGTAAAGGATCGGGGACTTGGTTCTGTCTTGATACTTGAGATAAGTCCCTGACGTAGAGTTGTTGGATAGAGGGAGAATTCCCTTTCAGTAAAAAATTCCTGCCACCAGTGAAAAGCTTCCAAAATGGCCTTCATCTTGAAGACATTGATATGTAGATGCCTGTCCTGGGGAGACCACACTCCAATGGCTTCCAAAAAGATGGTAGTAGGTCTGCCACCCAGCCTTCTGTACTTGCATCCGTACAGACTGTGATCTCTGGCGGTTGTACTTGCAGAGGTATACAATCCTGCTACAGTGTCAAGTTAGGTCACTCCAAAGTCTACATATGGTACCTCATGTTGTGCAAATGGGAAGAGGCCAGTCAAGTGGGCATACTTTTGGCCTCTCATTGGGATAAAGATATCATTTATTATGGGCATGTATAATGGTAAACTAGGATGATGAGGTATGCTGCTGCGTTGATCAAGTCTGGAAGGCAAAGGAATTCCTATGCAGAGAACAATTCTCTCGAGAATAATGAAGCACCATGGTCCTGATTTTCAATGCCTATTCATGCTGGAAAAGTATTCTGTTTATCTCTGATGAACAAATTGTTGAGATGGTACCAGGCCAGATTTGTCCTTGTTGACAAGGAAACCCAGATTGCAAGCAGTGTAACAAGGTTTATAGTATCATGTTCTAATATATAACTCACCTGATAGTTTGCAGGATGTCATCCAGATAACTTGATGTCATCACCTTGGAAATGGTCTGGACACGAGCCATAACACAGTTCATCAGACAAGTGAAGACTCAGGGACTGATGCTGAGTCCCAAAATAGGCATTCAGAAAAGATAAGCGATGTCATTTTAGGTGAATCACAGGAACTTCCTGAGAGCTTGTGAATGTGGATGTGAAAATGTGTCTCTTTTAAGTCCAAGCTCATTGTGAACCCTCTCTCTAAACAGCATTCAAAATGCTCCATAATTGCCTGTATACACTATGTTTGACAGACTGGACGAGATTGATTTCCAGAACTTATAATGTTGAGGGTTGAAGTGTTTATTCCTGAAAATCACTTGTAGTAGGCCAAAGCTGGTTGGAACAGAAATAGGCCATGTTAGGAGGGAGGATGTCATCCAAGTCATAATACTGGGACAGGTTACAGGATGTTTGATCCAGGTGACCAGTCTTTGTAACAGTGGAGTGAAAGAATACTTTATTCTATTTGTTCACTTACTGTTTATCATCAAGAACTGTTGGGTGGAACCTTGAGGAGGCAAGGCCTAAGAGTTATTACCAGCAAGTCCTGTATTGCCATAGATGCACAGCTGTCCATGATCATGTAGAGTTCTGGCATATTGTGACTGGCAAGCCCCTTGTTGATATAACTCCCTTAGCTGCCAAAAATTCCTGCATTGAAGACATGTCAACATGTCAGCTTACTGTCTTTGTCCTTAGTCTGGGATTTCTGTGCTTTACTCATTGTCTAATATGTAAAACACATAGAGCAGAACAAAGTTCTTTTGTAGTTCTGCACCTGTCTCTTATTATTGAACACAAAACTGGCTCAGAGTTTTCTATAGGTCTCAGGGACTTGCACATTAACACAATTAAAAGCTCAGCCCGAACCTATTTGTGAAGTCGCATAGGCTACCCATGCAAGGACCTAAATAAATTTAATTGTGTAAAGATGACTAAAATTGTAAAGGCTGAACCTTGCTGAGATAGAAAGAAAGGCAAGCTGGAAACATACATGGAGCATGAACTCCTCCAACTTGTATCAACATTGATTCTGGCTTTTGCGATGTCTCTTGTGGTGACAGTATGCTTCTTGGCCGGAGCAGAAGTAATAACTGAGATATTCATGGATTTTGCTGCCAATTCCTACATCAAGGGGAGATTACTCTGCCCAACCACCACCTAGGTCGGCAGATAACTTTTAGCTTTCTAGCTAATTATTCTATCTGGGAGTGATGAATTTGCAATGTAGCAGTACTCCTCCTAAGGTATTGTGATTGTGTAACGTATTTATTAAAGAGGAAGTAGAGCACTACAAACACATGGTTAGCTTCTTGAACACTGAAGGTTCAGCCAGTCACGTACCAGCAAACATATGGAAATGAGTATGGAATATAAACAAAGCGAAATGATGAACCAATAAGAAGTAATTCAAACATTTCAATGTATTTACAGTTGACCTAAGTCATTAATCAACATTACTACCCACCATAATATTGTTTGTATCCTACATCTATCTTTCCCTTTCTGTTGGTTGGTTTGACTCAACCTTTACCATCATTCATATTTCCAGAAACATTGCATGCCAGAGGCAAAAATCCTCTATGATTATCTTTTCATGGATATTCACAAGTAACTTGCTATGATGGTCTACAGAGAGAGAGAGAGAGAGAGAGAGAGAGAGATATGCTGACTGACCAAACTAACGGTGAGCAAAAGATACAATGTGTTAAAACTGATATGCTTACAGACCAACCAACACAGAGAGAGAGAGAGGTAGAGAGAGATGTTGTTTGGGGGTTAAGGGAGAATTACCATAAGGGCAGTTTTATTATTGTCAGTCCCTCTGTTTCTCTGTTGGTTGATTAGTCTGCTGTCTGAGCAACCAACACAGAGAAGGGTGGGTGGCTGTCGGGCATTTTCATATTTAATAAATAATCAGTTTTTAGAGCCTGGTTCTATGTTCAAGAAAAAAAGAACAAAAACAAAAAAAACAGATTACAGTATGTGTGCCTTGTAACCAAGAAATTTACCATATAATGCCAACAGGCTATTGCAACTTAGTATCATTGATATTATGAGCACTGTAGATAACTCCCAAGGAAAGTATACACATACCATTATGATGAACCAAGTTTTTGTAGATTTTGTGGGTTTCATCAAGCTCAAATTCTTTTTCCCTCTCACTCCTAATTTTTTGTGTATTTTGTCCCTTACTCATGGGGGGGGGGAAGAAAAAAAATGGAAAACAGTTTTAAGGCATAGTCATTAATATTAATATTATCTAAAATTTGAATTGGCATTATGTCCATTACATTATCTTCATTAGAATTAAGAAATATTTACAATCTACTGAATTATCATGCTTTTCAGTATCAGAAAATAAGCAAATTACTCCTGATAGAGGTAACGATATTGATAATAGGTGCCCTTCTCCCTCTCTCCTTTAACCTCTTTACAGTATGCTTGCAGAAGTCATACAAAGTAAATGATGCACATTTGATAGAGACCATGTCCACTCCATGGAGGTCATCTACAATGACTCCATGAGAAAGTGTGGTGTGCAGAGCTATTCTACATGAGCCACAGCAGCAATTCTGTCAGTATGCATGGAAAAATGGTGGACAACTCTTTTCTTAATCCCCTTCACTCTTTCTCCAACATCACTGGGAGTTGCAAAAGTCATGTGAGCTGTACTGTATATATGTGTGTGTGTGTGTGTGGATCTATAGAAGAATCCCTTCTTATTCAAAAGAATTTTTCTTATGCAATTTTCCTTTTATCTACTGAAATTAATGCAGTTTGTGAAAGTATCAATTAAGCATGCTGCATCTTGATGCTTTCTATCAATACCTACCTGTATAGTTTGTGCATAAGTCAGAAATATTTCCCTGGAAACACTTTGCTCCTTCTCCCACTGCACAAACTATATATTCTCCAGATTCTGTTCCAAGATCTAAGACAGATGTACCATTCTAAAATAGTGTTGTTAGAAAACTTAAAATTAAATTAATTAAAAAGGTTTAACTAAAGTTGTCACTACATCTTTTCTCATTTAAGAAAAGTAATAACTCACATAATTACCTGCCTATCTAGGTTAAACAGCCATATTCTAAACCCAGACATGACAAATGTTACTTCACGCACAAGCTCAAAAAAGCACAAATGTCATTTGACGCATTTCTCTTTGAGGTCTAAGGATGATAATGATATGATAATTTGTATTACAACTGTTCCTTACATGCCATTAAAGGACCCAAAATATCATCTAGTCCAAGAAATGCATATTCTTCGGAGAGAATCTGTTATTATTTCTTCACGAAAACTGTCTCTAAACTTCTACTCTCATGCAAATAAAGCTATATTTCTTTAGGTAGAACTGTAACCTAAATTATATATTAATTATGACAACTTTCTACAACATGACAATAGCAGACAAGCATTTGTGTGGCAAACTTTACAATTTAAAGGCCACAAAACTCATTGTATTGTTTCTTTTGGAATACATAATGATCTGATAAACTATATATTCCTTTGAGTCCTCTATTACAGTTATCTGTAATTTAGGTTGCTATAAATGCAATTTATTTGTATTTCATACTACAGTGAGTAGACTATGTCATTTCCCATCTTGGGGGGATAGTTTCGAAGGATCCTGTGAACATTCAAATCAGTGTAAAGGCTAACCTGCAAGAAGTTACTCTGCAGCAGAGTGACTTTTGTTTCTCATCTTGATTTTAGTTTTTCTGACTGCATCCAAGATAACAATCTAATATTTGTTGTTCAGATATGAGATAAAAATATGCAATTAAAATATTCTTTTTGGGCAATGTTGTACACATATTAGCTCATTATTCGCAAAAGAATATTTCAATGGAGCTATTTTGTAAGAATTTACCAGGCAAACATGAAGGACTTCTGTATTTTACGTATTTGAAGTGTCACAATTTTCTGTTAAGTGAAAAATGATTCATGGGTTTCTCTGATAAATACAGTTAATCTTAAGCATAACAAATAACATACAAATGTTAAATCTCTCTAATTCAATAGCTGTCCAGTAAATCAATAAATGTCTTAGTTTTAGTCTTAATTAAATTATCTGCTACAACTATGTTTGTTTGGATGAGTATACAATGCTCTTTTGCTTTATGTTTATTTAGTGTTCAGTCCTAAAATTATTTTTATGTATTCTATAATATAAATACTTCTTAGCATGGTGAACTTTCTGCAATGTCTTTTATGACAGAGAGACAATGCACACCCAAGCCTGAAAGCCACAAGATTAATCTTTTCATTTTTTATTTTTTTGCTCTCCTTCTGTTATTCCTATGGTTTAATTTTGCAATCATGGTTAATTCCATATAATGACATTCACTTTTAGGTGAAAACTGTTTGTCTAAAGCATATTTCTCAGTGACTGCCTAATCACAATGTCAACCTATGCTCTCTCTCTGTTATGAATCGAGTTTAGTTTTTAAAAAAAGGCATCTGTGTAAATATATTACAGTCCTACCCGTTTATGTCGACATCCTCGGGCCCAAGGAAATATTGTCGACATAGGCGGATGTCGAGATAAGTGTTGGGGGGGTACTGAAAAAAAGATACAAGTTAAATTCGTCAGTAAGGGGTGACCTGTCGTCAGTGAGTAGCATTTACAATTTGCGAAACCAAACAATGCAAATTTTGATTACATGAAGACAAAACCAGTGTCAAATACACTTGTATATTGACAAATTACATTTTGGTTACCTTTGTGTAATAAAATCCACAATAAAATATTGCATCGGTCACATCCTGATATGAAAAACATTCACTACGATTATTCAATGTCGGCATAAGCACATGGTTGCATAGTTGTTATTTACACGCTTGGAGTACATGTACTTAAATTGGCCTAGATTTTGGTCAGTCAATTCCCATCTTACTGAGGCTACCAAGGGGATGGGGCTATTCACAGGGAAATGAAAACCTGTCAACAAGTTGGTTTAAACAGTACGTGTATTTAATTACAGAAGTCATCGTGAAAAGTACATAAAAGCGAACAAGAGATATGCGGCTGATATGATTAATGAAGGCATACTATTGTATACACTGACACATGCTAATGAGGTATTAAAAGAAAATGATTCTTATAATACAATATTGTAACAATGTCTGCTCAATACATTTAAAATTTTTCACAACATCTTTGTGAGATGTCCCACCCTCAACTTCCTTAACAGCCAGATATTTAGTTTCCAGAGACTGTAAATTTAATCTGCGTTTACACTGCCATTGGTAGTACCCATCGTAAATATAAATAAAATTAAAATGGAAACTTTCACAGCGAAATAAACTTGTTTTAATCACCGATCACTTTGGAAAATGCAAGAATCAGATCAGATTTCATTGCTTTTATTTAAGTCGCCGTGAGAGGCCAACTTTATAGGACCAAACAAAAGCCTGTTTTTTTTTATCCGACCGCGACATTAAAGCCTGCCGGCAAGATCAACTAATTGTTGAGTAAAGTACAGGTCGGAACTGGCCGCTTGCCGACATAAATGATTAGGCGAGAAAATTAAAGCCTGGCGGCAAGATCAACTAATTGTTGAACAAAGTTTGGGTCGGAATTGGCAGCTGGTCAACATAAATGATAAGGCGGTAAAATTAAAGCCTGGCAGAAAGATGAACTAATTGTTGAAAAAAGAATGGGTCGGAACTGGCAGCTTGTCGACATAAATGATTAGAAAACAAAGGATTTGTTCAAGCTGGGACCAAGGGCTTCTGTCGACATGTACGTTTATTTTTTTATCTCGACGTCGACATAAGCATGACAATTTTGGTAGTAATAGTAGACCAAGGGACCAGGACTTTACGTTTTTGTCGAAATAGGCGGCTTGTCGACATAAGTGCTGTCGACATAAGTGGGTAGGACTGTAATATAAATGTAGTTAATAATGTCTTCATGAGCAATGGGACTTCAGTGTCTTTGCCTGTTTCATACAGACATGCTTGTTAAGAGAACCATGTTTTACCAATCTGATCACAGTTTTGTTCTTAAATAGTGACTGCATATAAAACTTACTATTAAATATACGGCAATATGTATATGTTTTTTTGTGGAGAAAAAATGCACATCATTCATGTAAGAGTACAGATTTATGTCTTCAGCATTTCTGAGCACTTCACCTCCCTCTTTCACAAAATGAATTCAATGATTTGATACTCTGCATTTTCATTTGATATTTAGCTGATAACATTGATGTGACATGTATATAAAATTTTATTTTGAAAAATTAAGAAAAACAAAACATTTGTGCTCTTTCTCTCTCTTCCTCTATCCTTCTCAATGAAGCACATCTGTGCATGCTTTTTGGGTCATATACAGTAAATGATATCCACTTTATCAATAACACATCCACTCTGCTGCAGTAGTTAGATGTAACTCTGGATGAAAGCATGATGTGCAGAGCTATTCTCTGTAAGAAGCCATGGCAACTCTCTCAACATGTGCAGGAAGATGTGTGGATTACATTTTTCTAAATCATCATGCACTCTCTACCCTCCACTACAATGTGTGGAGAAATAAAAAATCATAAAAGCTAATCTGTACAGCCATTGTTGTGTTGGCCAGCCATGATAATGCAATAAAACCAAATGGAATACTTTATTCTGATTTGTCAACTGAAATGCCTTGCAACCACAACTTTTATGGCAATTGTTCCAATGGATGTACAATTTTTGTGCATATACTAAACAGATAAGCAAACTTTGCACAAACAGAAAAGGTTTTATATTGTACATTTGAATTTCTAAAATGCTTGGGAAAGAAGGTGTGGGGTTGGGTGTTAGGCATGCTTTCAGACTCAAGAGGCAGGTTGACAGTACTGGCAAATTCAAATACTTGAAGCAGAGTGGAGTCTGCCACTTTATTTTAACAGGTATCACATCAATCCAAGCTTGGCATCATGATCAATGAATTTCAGTGAATATAAAGAAACATTCTGTAAACTGATTACAAATATAAGCATGTTCATACAAATTCTTAGGAATAACAGAATTGTAGAAAATATATATCAAATCCTGGTTGCTGCATACAAAACAAAAATGAACACCATTTTGCCTGCCTTTCACCATATGACATGATTTGAGTGATCCATAATTTTATTTTATTTTGTGATACATTGTCCATTAATCAGAATATATAAATACCTTTAAAATATTTCCAACAGACCTCAACTACAAAAATCATTATGTTTCTGGCAAATATGCAAAAATGGTAGAAGATTCACATGCAGTCTCATTTCAATCAGAAGAAACATGTGACCTAACAATCTAACCCACTTGAAATTCTAACATTTTTCTTTTCTTGATCTTTTTATAAGATGCCCTATTCTGAGTTTTATAGGGAAAGGAAATGACATAAGCAGAATAAGTTGTATGATATCAGATAAGACCAAAGTATTCCTAAACATGAAAATAACTAAACTCTTGCTTGAAAACTTGCCTGAGTGGTAACAGTCTTGTTGGTATCTTTCCATTCTAGTCTTAACAGTGAAGTAGCACAAACATCATCTGATGGTAGATGTGCTTTCAGATTGGAGCCTTCATGGGAAATCAGAGGCTTACAGATATTAGCTGGTGCATCTATTTAAAATAAACATGATCATTAGTGAACAGTCATAATATTTCATTGCCTGAAAACTGACATTTTTCAGTGTGACAATAAAATAATTAGCATGAAAAAAGTCATCAGGTTTTATACATTAGGCTTAGTAGCCAAGATACAAGTGCCTCTAGATGAATACTCTTTAAGCTATCAGGGACTACTCTTGACCTGGTGACATTGTTTGGGGTCTCCCATCATTCTCCAAGCAGGCCTAAGTCAACATTACACTTTGGTGCTAGATGGGTTACTGCAGTACATAATGCATTAGTTGTGCTAAAAAAATAATAATCTTTTTTACTTGGACAGTTTTGCCACCTTCAGACTTTGACATCTGCACTGTACTGTCATGTTTTCCCTGTCTACTGACATTATTGCTTTAAATCACATGCTCAAGTAACTCAAGAAAACATTAACTAATTATTACCAGAAATGAGCTACTGGTACACAGAGGAATGTTCCAGATCTTGCCCTCATTTAACTTTAGTTTTCCCTCAATACTACCAGCATTTATTATAATGAATACCCATGTTTACCTTATTACATTTTTGTTTTTTTCCATATTAATAAATCAATTATTAAATTACATGTTGTTCATTTGCATTATTTATTATCATTTGCCATTAATTCATCCTCAAAATAAATTAAACCTTCCTTACCGTATTCGTGACTTTAACCTCAAAATACGTTAAACTAGTGGCAGACAAAGACTTTACATTGTAACTAGGCAGACTACCACAAATCTTGAACGATTTCATCACCAGATACCATTTTCTTTTTTTAAAATAGATATTCACTGCCACCTTACAGCTTTTATCACTGTTTTTTGGTCAATGCTAATAACAACAAAGGCTTGGATGAACATCTGCTAAAGAAATATTCTATGTACATTTTTCTATTCTTTACTGATTAAAATATGCACCCATAGCCAATATTTTGGAGACACTGGACATGATTGCACACCAAGGTGCAACACTGCTTTTGGGGCACATTGTTGGTATTCTCTGATTAAGACAGAACTTTGTATAGCAAAATGGAGCATCATACATGTAATTAGAAGCATTAAGAGAAATTATGATCATCACCATGTGCATAAAAACTGTTGCCACATTGTTATTTCTATATTAAACTAGATAAAACTATTGATATCTGCAAAGGCAATAAAATCTGCAACACTTGTGTATGTTTTAGGCTCCCAAAAAATGTTAGTTTGCAGTCACTGACCATTCCTGTTTCACAGTGCTGACCCTAGCACCTTTCTCACCCAAGTTAAAAACGAAAAAAAAATAAAATCACACTAAATATGTTTAAAGAAAAAAATAAAAATAACATTATATATATATATATATATATATATATATACTCTAATATATATAATAACTATATATATATATATATATATATAGTTTAAATAAAAAAAAACCTGCCTACCATTTAAAACCAGTGCAATAGGAAACACATATTTATTTTTCGTCCTTATCATTTACCAATGTATATGATTGTTCACAATTGCATTTACAGACAGTTCCACAAGCCATCACCCTTTTGGTATGTAAGCCACTCAGTAACTCTGTGCTGATATAAAATTTGTCACAATATACTGTCACATTTTTTGCAACATGTGTGAGCAGAGATCCATCACTGCTATATATGCCAGCCACTTTTCTTGACCATCTTCTTTGCCTGTATATAGAATTTGTGCATATATCTTGCTGAACTGTCCACCATATTCCATAGTTTCATCCCCCAGTTTGTTGGTATTGCTTGGAGGCACTGCCCAGAGAGAGTCTTTGCTTTCTTCTACTTTTGCATTTATTTTAGGGACAATTTTATGAAAATCTCTGGTCTAAATAATCATTTTGGAACAATGCATTGTACCATCTTATTTTCTTTAGTTTATTTTGTTGCCCTCCCCCCCCCCCTTGGCTTCTTTATTGTCATGTAGATGTAAATATCTCCAAACAAGATCAAATCTGTCATGAGACACAATTTTATTGAAAGCTGTGACAAACATGTACTTAATTTATTGGCAATAGTTATATCTTGATGGAAGTCTAATTACTTCCATGGGAATACATAAATTATAAAGGCCTTTTTGTAGGAACATCTAATGGGCATCCAGTTGTCCTATTCGGGGAAGGCTCTAAGCTCCTGGCAGGCAAAACAGTATGCAAGATTCCAGCTTTCTGCAGACCATGATTTACAATATGAACAATGATTTTTTACTTGTACATTTGGAACATTTAATACAGTCTGGATGAGCATCCCAAGAAGACTTCTTGTGGCCACACTTTCCCATAGACTGTGTTGACATTATTCCTTAATACAGTAAATAAATTAAAATATTTATAATGTCACATATAACTCACCTTGTTTGTACATACCGTGTAGGGAATACACCCCTGTGATCTCTATAGATGTAGTAAAACTGTAGCATAAATTTACCGGTCATTTTTCCGTGTAAGAAAGAGAGTTCTTGGTATTGTATACAATTTTTATTGAGAAAATGAAGTATACATACATACAATACCAATGTGAACAAGATTCAGCGCATTGAATATTCAGAATAGATACCGCATATGATGTGGTTCCTGCATTGTCAATATGATGTGGTTCCTGCGTTGTCAATCTAACTGAAGAACACGCAGTGTCTTGTGAGCACACTGTTGTTATTCCTTGCATAAATGACTTACCAGTACCTAGAGATAAAATGATTTTGATAGTAAGTGTATCTGACACTTGTGGGTGTACGTGAAGTAACCCCAAGTCCCCAGAGGAACCGAAACTGGAGGGAAAAGGTTACCACGTGAATATTTGCTAGAAAATAAATGGATAACATAACACCATAAGATATAATTATTGTGTGTGTGTGATTGTGTGTGTGTGTGCATGTGTGATTTGGATTTTTAACATAGCCTTAACAACTTTTCAGTCATACTGCTACAATGTCTGCAGTGTGGTAGTTTATAGTGATGTCTAGCACTGGGGAATCATGCCGCAGACATGTAGCATGATGTCCCATCCAGTCACATTATCCTGACACCAGGCCAACCAGTCCTAACACTAACCTCTTAATGCTGAATGCCAAGCAAGGCAGCTGTTAGTACCATTTCTATAAGTCTTTGATATGATTCGGCCAGGGATCAAACCCATGACCTCCTGCATCCGAGGCGGATGTTCTAACCACTAGACCACCGGAGCGGTCTATAATTATTCTAGAGGCCAGGTCGCAACTGTGGTTAAAAAACACTGCAACAGGCAAATTATTTTCTTTGGTGTTTGGCACCCATCTGATCACATCAATGTCCTTGAAAAAGATGAGCTAGCTGTGCTTCTTTTGCACATAACAACAGGAACATGCAAGCTGCATGAGAAATTGCATCATACTGACAAATCTTCACTCTAAGGGATTATGTATGCACATCAAACGAATGTTACATTTTTTCTGGCATGAAAAAAAAGCTAACAATAGAAGGTCAGCTATTGCTGCAATTCAAGTTAATTTTATTGCCTGAGTCATCTAGGTCAAAGGCTTTAGGAACTGTTTTATGTTTGGTAGTATATCTAGTTACTGGTGTTGGTGTCAGCATAAAACTACCTGTCAACATCTACAGATAATATGATCTAACCATGTGAAACAGTTCAGCCCCTGTATGTGTAGATACATGTTGTCTTATACAATGTAGCTGTCACAGTGTTTTTCTCTTGTGTTCTGTAAACAATTACTCCCAACTCAATTATAAAACAAGTATTTAGCCATTAGACAGCCTAGATGCCTCATACCCATCCCTGCAGTTTTCTCAATATCCAGCAGGGGTGCCATCCCTACTTATTTTTGGGAGGTCCCTTGGTAACATGCACCCTTGCTTAGAGTGTGACCCATGTTTTAGATGCCATTTTGAGTGAGTTATCAAGGGAGCAGTGTATTATGATCCAAAGAGCATTGGCATTATCTGTATTATCTGTATTAGTAGTATTATCATTATTATTATTTAAGTTGTAGTATTTTACCAAGATACAAGTATCTTGTTTAGCTATTAAGCAAACACAAAAATAACAAAATTTAATAAAATAAGTTCCACACAAGGATAATGTATCCTCACTTGATTTTTTTGGACTTCCCAACAGCAAGAGGTGTAATCTTTTCTCCTGTGGATAAATAACTGTTCATTTATCAGTACCAGACAATGCATGTCTCATCAAACCAATTTGATAATTTAAATACACCTACATCAAATCAAGAAAACTACATCTGTGTGCATTCTCTCTTTTATCTCTCTCTCCCTCTCTCTTACAAATGCAAAAAACTTTTATTTCATTATCAGTAGAAACAGCTCCAGGTAATTATGAAACTCACCACTGACTTTTGAAGCATGAAAACAAGTGTTGACACTTTAAATAATTGAAGGATTAAGTGGTTGCTAAAACTCACTGAAATCAAAAGACAGTCGGCATTTGTTTCCAACCTTTGATGATTAGGGAATGGAAAGAAGTTTTCTGGGACTATTGTTAGTAGCACCTAAACCATAAGGGATATCAGTAGTGCAGTGTACCTCTACTTGGAGATATTTTCCCATCAGAGATAGCTTTGATTCAAAATCTTAAAACAATAATTAACAGATCTGATCCTCTCCTATAAGGATAACAACAACTTTGCTTTTGAAGCTGACATGTTGACACTTGTTAGTTTCACTGGCAAGTACAATTGAAATACAAAATGCTTAAACACTGAATCACATAATATACCTTTATGTATACCATGCCCTGTTCAACAAACAAATGAAGTTTAATTTTCATACTTGAAGCAGTCACTGCTGACACATTCCAGCGACTGTGGACAGTGGCGTAGCAAGGGTGGGACAAGTGGGGACAAATGCCCTGGGTGCCATGGGGGGGGGGGGGACCAAATGAGGCCATGATTTAAAAAAAAAAAAAAGGTATAATTATATATATACGGGGGTGCCAAATCGAGAGTTTGCCCCGGGTACCAAAAAGTGTTGCTACGCCACTGACTGTGGAAGACAAGGTGAAACCAATGCTTGGTGCAGAAACATGTGGCTCCTGACTGCGGAAGATGGGTGACCACTGATTACAACATTTATATAGTAAATTTGCCAGGGGAAATAAGAATGGCTGTTCTGATAAGGTGACCACTGCAGTCAGGTGACCATTTGAACATGTTTGAGTGTAAATATAAGTCCACATCAGCACTGTGGATTCTAAAGTAAGTCAAGACTATTATATGGCACAAAATTTACCAAGAAATCAATAAAAAAAATGTAAGTACCTATAACCTGAAGGTTAACTGAAGCCTCTGATATGTCATTCACACCTGTGAATCTAGAAATCTGCTTATAATTTCCTCTGTCTGATTTATTTGCTCTCTTGATTTGGATGTTACCATCTCCCACCTGCATTAGCCGACCTTCATAACCATTTCCTTCCTCAAAACCTTGCTCCCGGAACCATAATGCTACAAGATCTTTCTCATCCTTGTACCAAGCTCTTGACATCACATAATGGGTTGAATTTGTTGGCTTTTCAGGCCATATCAGTATTATCTTTTCAAATTCTTGTGCACAAAAAACTTCACCGGCTGTTTCCAAAGAATCTATAATAAAATGAAAGAAATTAAAAAAATTATCTATGCATAATAGGCGTGCTAAATTTTGATAAATAAAATATACCCATTGGAAAAAAAACCCCAACAACATGGATAATGATGAAACAGATTTAGATGTATGTTTTATGGCACATCAACGCATGAAGGTTATTCTGGGCCAAGGTAATTGGTGCAAAGTTTCTTGCCAAGGGACAACCTAAACAGGCAACCTGTGCTGATCCAAAGAGAAGATTTGACTCGTACCTTTCTGGTCACATCCCTAACAGTTTTAGCTGACTAGAAGAAAATTGTATACTACATATGTGACTACTTTTGTCTTTCAGCTTGAAATAAATATATCTATGGCTAAAGACTTGACTCTTTTACCGACTCTTAACTCCTTTCTCAAAGTGCCTCTTCCTAATTAATTATAAACTTAGATACATCTCTCCCTCAATAACTCGTGCACATCGGGGTCCAAAAACACAGACCACACTATAAGCGAGGGTGTGAGTTACCGAGAGACCTCCAAAAAACCCGCTTGACATCCAGAAAGCCGCATGGTTGGGGTTGAGGGGAGGGGGAACTGGGCTGTTTAATGGCTGAATCCTCGTTTTATAATCAAGTCGAGAAAAATCGTCAATAAAGCGCTTTTTCTGATGAAGTTGTTCATTATTATCTATATATCACATTTATTTTCAAAATGTCCAACATCTGAAAGATCAATAACATGATTGCAACTGGTTTCAACAACCAAACATGGTATGCGAGAACATTCATGTATTACATCAAGGCTTTTTGTTTTGTTGATTAGTCTGGTTCCCAGAGTGTTGTATTATAGTATTTACGAAACTAGGAGTGTATGGAGCAGGGAACCAGACTAACTGTTGATACACTAACATTTATTTCGTCAGACAATCGTCTACGTCGAAACTCAATTTTTGTATTTTTCAATGAGATAAATATTCATGCCATGATTTCATTGCAAAAGTAACAGTGAAACTTCTTATCATTCTTGAGGATATCTCTACGTGCGAATTCAAGAATTCTCTGAAACTCGTTTTTCCCACAACGGTCCATATCTGTGAAACAAAGTTCATTGTTTTACGAAGTACTCATTTCGCTTGGCTGCCTTGCTATCTTTAATCATATTTATGATTGAGGAGGCAATTTTAAGGTAGTTTAATTAGATATGTACACAATAAAATGTATCACAGTGTTCAATTGATCAACTGAAATGAGTTACCCGACATATGACTGGTGCCGCTGGTTCATAAGCATGTAGGATTTGTATGCCTTTTGATTTTTTTTTCAATTCCACCTGCTTTATTTGATTCAGAAGATGCAATTACCGTGATAATAGAAAAGGAGGCCCTCTTTTTATTTAGTGCAACAATACAACAGATACTTCCACTAGTCCGATATCAAAACATGGTGGGCACTTAATAAGGTTCTCAGCGAAACGCTCGCGGACATAGCTGTTACAGAAGATTGACTTATTTTACGTTTAATTACAAGAGGACACATTGCATTTATGATGATTACACTTAAAAGGAACTAAAAGATAGAACTATAACACAAATTTCAATTGATAAAAAAATTTATTTAATTGGTATTTATTTAATAAAGTACTGCCTCCACTTGGCGTAAGTGACATTTTCTTTGATCTAAATGTCCTTGAATATTGTTAATTGCGGTTTACTAAGAATGTCGTTTGAAAAGAAAATGTAACAAATTACATGTCTTCTTATTAAAAGTCGTTATTTCATAATGTTGATTAAATTTCCAGGTCCTATCTACCATTTTCGATGATAAAACGAGCGGTATATCAAGTTTCCGTTACCAATTTCGATCGCGATTTTCTTCAAGTTCAACCAATAGGAATCAATTTTTTGGTATTTTCTGGTTTAAAAATTGGGATCCACGCCTGACCCCGCGTTATAAGCGAGTTATCAGGGCACGAGTTATCGAGGGAGTGGTGTAATTTGGTAAAAGTGATATGTCTCAAAAGGTCTGGTTAAATTGGCAGAGATGGCCTATCTCTTCACACACTCCCTACTGCCCCTCTCCATTGAAATATAGATACTGAATTCATCCATGTTCATTTCACATCACTTGCCCATCTCAAAATTGCAAAAATAAGTTTCTGGTGGCTGAGTGAATTTTCCAATTATTCATCTTACCAGGTAAGTACTGATTCAGGCCTACCAGTCCTTTCTTGAATGAAAAAGATGTTCTAGAGAGAATATTGCTGACTTTATGCATTAAAAGTCCATACTTTCTAAGGCCAAACAAAATTTGTGTTTCTGGTCAGCTCTGGTTTACGTTGCTGACCCTAGCAACCCCC
>JAECUM010017149.1:0-47671 GCA_016617855.1 Megalonaias nervosa | reverse complement strand
ATACAGCTACAACAAGAAGATCGCATTTGTGTACGTGAGGAAAGTTAGAAATTGTAAAACCTATTGATGACAGACACACATACATCCGTATATAATATGATTTTCAAATGGAAAAATGAAGCTAATTGTTTGTAGACATGTATGCTCGTTTCCTACATTTCCAACTTATTACTCAATCCATATTAGCTACCATGCTTAAATTTCTGAACTCACTGAGTTAGAGCTGTTGACTTCCAGTGCAAAGCAGTTACCCCATTAACAATACGAACTGCGTGCTATTTCACTTCTAGGTAATAGCAAACACTTTTGCGTTCCTAGCCAATCGAACGCTATACGCAAGCAAAACGGTCATCTATCATACCATGCATTTGTCTTAATTATACAGAGAGAAGCACGTGGCCATTTTAGCAGCCGTTATGGGCATGGAAATGATTGTCTTTGCCAAATAGTTACACGGGTGGATCTTGAAAAGACTGTTTCCCTTTATCTTTGCAAAACATAAACCCATAATCCACCTCAAATATTATTAACTGTGTTCATTATGGTTTCAAATATAGATACGTATCACCATTTGGCATCTCTAATATCTCCATTAATGCATTCTTGTGTATTATGTAACACAAACGACTATGGTTTGCCTTTTTATTTTTTTATGTCATGCAAAATGCTTTACCAAAATTATTTTCTTTCCTGCAGTATATGCAAGCAACCATTGAAACACAAATATAATAAATCTGACACTTAATGCCTGCACTATCTACAAAAGCAAAACTGTTACACATGCAGATGATACGCACCATTTCAAGATAACCAGAAGAAAAGAACATTATTAAAACCGATAACAAGAGTTTCAGAAGGAAGAACATCTATGGCGTGTACACTTGCGTATATAAAAAGCAAAACGGAAAGTTAGGAAACTTGTTCGAGAATAATCAACAGTTTATCTCATTCCTCATCAACACACGTTTACAACCGATTACAATTTTCATTACCAGTGCTACTTTTAATAGCAGGTTAATGGATTTTGATGTAAAGTCGGTTGATTCCCTGTTTGCTTTAGCTGGGATGGATTGAATGTTTACGTAGCTAAACAGCCGTCTCCCGTACTAGATACAATTTGCATGTTCTATATAAAGACCCCACGCGTGAGGATGGATATTGCTGGGCTTAAATCCTTGCAGCAAGAAAACATTAGTTGGATCTAAACATGTACAGATTAAAAAAGAACATTATAGATCTGATGTAAGCAAAGTTATTCATTTTAAGTGTTTTCCTTTCATGTATTCTGATTCCTTCATTATTTAAATTTTGCAATATTTTATCAATTGATTGGACTCTTCCTAAACACACAATATGGGGTTTCCAGTATTGAACTTCTAATGTTCACTAATTTGTTTATTTTTTGTTTTTTAATTTACACTGATCGTGAAAAGCTATGATCAAGATTGTATTCGAGTTGAAACTTATGCTATTAAAGAAGTTTTCACAATAGATAGTCAAGGAAACCTTCAGAAAACTATATACATAAACACAAAAACAACCAAAAAAAATCAAAACAAAAAACAAACAAAACAACAAGCAAAACAAAGTTGACAGGGGAATGTCAGCCCCATAATTTCAAAATTAAGAAGTTGGTAAGATGTAATATTGGTCCTTGCCCCATTATATGCTATTGAATATAACACCCATATTTTTATACTGCTTTTCCTCTTAAGTGGACACACGTGTTCAAGTACTTACAGACTTTATGTCCAATAACATTTTTAAGTACTTTGTGTCGTGTAACATTATTTACAACTGACTATTTTGTGACAACTATTGTGGCAGTTTTATGTTGCTCACGCTTGCGAGATTGTCGTACACATTGTGCATCAACAGATATTTCTTTATTTAAATCTGTTAACAAACATTTATTTGGAAAACGTATTAGGATGTTGAAGAACTCAATGCTTTCAAAATCTTTTCCATCGGAAAGAATTTTTTTTCGATTTTACTTCGATCGTTATATTTTTATGTGGTGTTACAAATAATGAGCATGCACGAAGTTTACATTAACATGCGCTGGACATACGGCCCTCACCTGAAAACATGATGTTCAGAACGATGAGTTCAAGGGTATCGTTGTCAGAGTTTTAATATAAAGCATGTTTCTGTTTCAACGTTGCTGATAACACAGTATCATTTTCAAGAAATACTTTACTTTCACAGCCATCCAAACCCAACATAAGTTATATATATATATATATATATATATATATATATATATATATATATATATATATATATATATATATATATATATGTATGTATATGTATATGTAATGGAGCAAATTTTTCTGTCGATCTCTGTAGAACATTTAGTTGGACACGTGTACGATTAATTAGATTTATGGAGTTCTGCGCGCGTTTAAATTGCCATAATGCACGGATTGGTACAGTCTCTGTCACGAGTTTAGCGATTTGTGATTAAGGCTACGTTTGTTTAAACTGACCAGGAAAGGGGTCAATTTCTAATCGGTATGGAAAACTGTCATTTCTGAAAGTTACCAAGAATCAGTTGGGTAGTCAAGGTTTGTCAGACGAACTGCATTGTTTCAGCAAGTTCGGGCGGGAAATGTATTTCATCCAGATTGGTCACGCTGTGAAGGGGGCGTGGTTTCACATGAAAACTCTTCAGTTTAAGTGTGCAAATAACAAATTTGAAAATCAGCCTACGCTTATTTCTGCAAGAGAACAAATGTAAATAGACTCCGAGTGAGTTAAGAAGTAAACTCACTCGTAGAAATCATCCAGGGGAAGCAATTGAATGGAAAAATTGACAGACACGTTCTGGAAGTGAGAGCTTGGGAAAACAAGGCGGGATAGCTCTACAGAAGTTTACGTATTACGAACCTAAAGTGGACACAAAGTTGAAAGGGGCGAAAGAGGCGAGGCACCTGTAAATTTGGAAAAGAAAGTCAAAAGTGGAGAAGACCCAGACTTACCGGCACAAGGAAGTCAAAAGGGATAGTCGCTGTGGAATTTGGACTGAATCAAGACCATCAGGTTATGAAACTGTACAAGGCAATGTTTTCGATATATTTCACTTGATCTAATGATGATTTAAATTCTATCGCTTAACAGAACGGCTATTGGTATAATCATTTCTTTGTATTTGAAAATTCGTTGAAGAAGTTAATTCAAAAAGGAAGAAGTGTATCTTTCAATCGTAATGTATTATTACTTTTGTATATGAACTTTATTGTTAGAAATCTTTGATTAAATTTTGTCTTTATTTGTAACGGGGGCTAGTGTTATTCTGTTCTATATACCTGCTCAGCTCTTTATCTATTCCACCTGTAAATTTCTCAATTTCTATTGATATTTACTCGTTTCGGGCAAATTACACCGTCGGCAATCGCCTTTAGATAACGATAACCAAAACCCAGAACCCACCCCGACAAAGCTGGGAGGGGAGTTCTGACAATATATATATATATATATATATATATATATATATATATATATATATATATATATATATATATATATATGACAGAGAGAGGGAGGGATTATAAACATACACCAAATAGAATGGAAATTGCCATCCCTGGATTCTACAGGAAAATGCTTGACTCTAATAGGCAGAATTCATATTTAATATAAATAATTCCATCATAAAGGTTAAAGGACTTTTATTCTTTCTCTACAGAGACTGTAACCCAGGTTCGTGCGTAAACGGCACTCATCGCCTTGCCTAAATGCACCACTCCATATACCATAATGACTAAGCACACATCACCAAAACGTGACTATACAAAGTCGATTGTATATGCACTCGTGCGTCGCAGACACACTCGCATCTCGACCTAATAATTAATTCTCATCTGACTACACAATTATTCCGGAATCCTACGAGAGAAATCAAGATATATAAAATTTACGAGAAAAAGTTCTATGTTCACAAATGTACGCTTTGACCGTGTGCCGTATTCTGCAGCAAAATGAACTGGAAGTAGTAGAATGACTGTAATTATGTGATCATATAAGAAAACAATTCTCTCTCTCTCTCTCTCTCTCTCTCTCTCTCTCTCTCTCTCTCTCTCTCTCTCTCTCCAGATTCTGTAAGCACATTCATGAAATTCACAGCACCGATGTGATATTTTAGCTCTAGTTGATGTGTATTTATTGCGTACACTCGCATACTGTATAGACTTTTCCATATGTATACAAGGCAAATATTTTCTCGCCTCCTGGTGAAAAATGAAATACACCAGACCTCATAAAAAAAAATTGTGGATGGCTGCAAAAGCTCAAAAAATTGGTGTAAAAACCATTTGCTTTACCCAATTAGTTTTCTACCGTTTAGATCCAAGAGGAAGGATGAGCAGCATTCTGCATTTATTCACGTACATGTACCTACCTATCTATCTACCTACCTACTTACCTATCTATCTATAAAAAAGAAACAACTGCATGGATCCCTCGACTGTCTACCGTTAATACTGGTACTCGTAACTACTTCTTTGCACAAGCGCGAGACCTTTAAAAGAAACAATGACCATGTAATACAGGTACACATTTTATGCAGGTACTCTTAATCAAGGTCCTCTAATTTGATTAGATCTTAGACACCTTTGATGTTAGTCACAAAGGAGAATTAAATTCAAAGTGAGGGGAGATTTACCTTTCAGGTTATTAAGATTTTTCTGGAGGGTGGTGGAAAAGTCGACATTTATTCAAAAACATACAGGATATGCCACGTCTGCAAGAAATATGAGTTGCCTGTTAGATGCATCATTAGGAAAGACCGTATAATAAATAAAGCAATGCTCCCTCATTATATTCTTATTGCATGATCGAGCAAGTAGCAATAAAAAAAAGAATTTTGCATGCCGAAACGTCCAGATTTCCTTCGTATATAAATAGATGAAGATATAAGAATGTCTGGCTTTGATGAATTGAAGGAACAGAACAGTTAATATCACCATAAAATGACAAATCAAACCGCTCTTCGTTTTGAAGAGTGCAAACATATTCTAATTAGATTTGCTCCTTTTAATATGCCATCTTTGTCATCCTTTCAATGCGAATACTAACAAAGACTGTTGTTAGTTCACAAAAGACACCAAGTCCTGTAAGTCAAACATAAATTTTCAACAAATGCATGTACTTGATGAAAATGTGCATTTGGTGCATACCTAAAATTTGCATATTGGCATTTAGACATTTCACGACCGTATAAAGATGAAATATTTGCCGTTAATTTTATAACTTTTTTTATTCACAAAACATTTACAGAATTAGTCTCTTGTGATTTATGATTATGTTTCTTTTTCGCAATGTTATCGGATTCAGTAAATGTATAAATATATGCGTAGTTTGTTGGGTTTTTGTCTCTGCTGCGTCCTAGTGCCATGATCCTTGTTCATTGGTCATATCAATGCTGGAATCAAACTAATAAAGGTATTAGACCTTCCACACATAAACACACGCATGAATCATAATATATTTTGTTGCTTTCTATGAAGCCCTGTATATCTTACCCATTAACAAGAGATGGTTACTATATTTCTTGAATTTCACTGCTTTAAAAAAGTCCTGATTAATTTCCTATCTTCAATGTGCGTGCCTTAAGAGTTAATTGTCGATAGGAACTACTCATATACTTTAACACCATCAACAAATTATCAGAGTAATGGCACGGATAAGGCTGTCTCCTCAAATCTGAACAATAGGTACCGCAAATATTTTTTTTTTGTTCTATCTGATTTTATTGGGTTGAAATTACTAATGAACTACGTTTGTTTGTGTTGTTATTGCTGATGTTGTTTGTTGTATATCTACTTCCTCCGCATGTTAAAACAATATAATCGTGCTTTATCGGGTGAGTTCATTTTTATATGGCAATTTTCAAAAAGACAACAAAGACCAGACAGGCTAACAAACATTTCCTGTCTCCCTCCCCTGCCACCTCCGAAAACTCCCTCCACCAAACCATTGTATAAACATACGAGCACATACACACATTTTGACAATTATAAAATTTAACGCAGTTTTATTTTTCGAAGTTTTGTATGGTAATCTTTCTTTAATGTAAGTCCCGGACTTAATACACGCAATTACTAAACAGCATGAGCATACATTTTGCTGTCCGGGACGTTCCCTTTTCCACTATAACTTGTGCAAGTTGACCGAGCAAAAAACACTCTATAAAAAAAAAAAAAAATAAGTCTTATAACTTACATGTACAGTAAAACCTTCTTTTCAGGGACAAGAAAACAAGAATAAATGAAACACTACTCAAATATTCGTAAACCTTACCTTCTCACACCTAGCAAGTTTATAGGAAAGCAAATCATTTTTTGAAATTATGTAAACAGCAAGCACACAAGCATAATAGTTGAGATTACGTGATGCAATGAGGGTAGGCTAGCAAGCATTAAGTTCACCATTGCCTCTTTCAAAGAAGGCTCTTTGATCTCTGTCTAGACTACTAGAAGTGATTCAGAATTGACGGGCAAATCAGTTTTGTTGTCAAACAGGGTTTGATACAAATTTTATATGTTGTGTCATGTAGAGGAAACAAGTAGCGCTTTATATAAACAGTATATGTTCCTCTTCAGCATTAGACTTATGCCGAAATAAATGGTACTTGTGCTAGAGCACATGTTAACTTCAAACGTATGTGCCTTGTCAAATAAAAACCCAATAAAGGTAAAGCCTGCCGCAAAATTCGAACAGGGATGAAGTTCGTCAAGGAATGAGGAATGGAAGAGAGACGTGAACACATCAGCAAAATCACTTATGCCTACAGCCATCGACGCAGTGTTAGCTGTATTTGAATTATTACATTAGAGCAAGTCGCAATAGTAGACATTCTAACAAAATGTTGCTACATTTCAAAATATATCCATGAAGGTATGATGTAATAGCATTTTAGTAGCATAGTATGTAGGTTTCCACTGCACGTTAGTACAAAACTGGCTATATGATGCCGATTAAATGGTGAGTTCTAAAAATGGCACCATAGCAAACTGCAACAAACAAAAAATAGGGCGACAGCGTAAACATGTAGTACAAAACGATTACAGATTTTTAAAATATTAAAATGGTACAGATATTAAAACTCTGTAAAAGATATATAAAATAAAATATACAGATAAAATATTAAATCCATAAAATATAGTGCCAGAATGTATCATATCCGCGTTCCATCAAAATGTCCAAGATTTTCTCTAAAGTACCATTGATAGGTAGCATCCCATTAATTTCAGCGATATATTCACGAAGAGCCGTTTGATAAGGACTTGTATGAAATAATTTTAGAAGACTGCATCTACAGTTTAGCAAGGACGTGTGTTTGCCTGGATCTTTGAATATATAAGAAAGACATGCTGCAGCCGCAATGAAAATTCATCGAGTGACAAATGAACAAAAGAAGCCAAAATACTCTTATAATCTCCCGGTGTAGATTTCATTTTTACTGACATTGTGTCTCGACAAGGTACATTACGAAACTATAACTCCTTTATGTGTGTGTGTGTGTGTGTGTGTGATTTAGATTTTTAACGTAGCTTTAACAATTTTTCAGTCATATCGCTACGATGTCTGCAGTGTGGCAGTTTATAGTGATGTCTAACACTGGGGCATCATGCCGCAGACAAGTAGCATGATGTCCCACCCAGTCACATTATCCTTACACCAGGCCGACCAGTCCTAACACTATCCTCTTAAAGCTGAGCGCCAAGCGAGGCAGCTGTTAGTACCATTTTTGTAAGTCTTTGGTATGACTCGGCCGGGGATCGAACCCACGACCTCCCGCATCCGAGGCGGACGCTCTAACCACTAGGCCATCGGAGCGGTCCTATAACTCCTTTATACCAAACGATATTAACACGATTTAACTAGAGCAAAAATATACCATTTTCGGTTGCAAAATGGACACCTGGAGTCAAATGTCTCATTAAAATATCAACATTTGGTGGAAACGTAATGTTCATTTTATTTCTTCATAAATGATTCTTACTTTGCTCATATTATATGAAACACGCATACACATACTCTCGGACAAGGGTTCTAATTTCACTTGAGGATGAATTAAAAGATTATCTCACCTGTACGATAATATTCTTTCTCCATATATGAATTCGCATCATATTATTATACACCCTCCATTAGGATCCTGGGATATCACTTTCCACTCTGTCTGGTGTATATTTGTATTTTTCTGTATTAACTTTTATATGCGAGATATTTGTCAGAGGAATCAGGAGTGATTGTATATATAGATGAGAGTTAATTACTGGGTAGACATGCCAGTAAGATTGTGCATATAGATTAGAGTTAATTACTGGTTAGACATGCCAGTGTGATTGTGTATATAGATTAGAGTTAATTACTTGTTAGACATGCCAGCGTGATTGTGTACTTAGATGAGAATTACTGGGTGGACAAGCCAGTGTGATTGTGTATTCAGATAAGAGTTAATTACCGGGTAGACATGCCAGTGTGATTACTACTCAAAAATGCATATATCCACGACTAGGTTGCAACTTTCTGCGGGGATGTGCACGTAATCGGGAGGGTATGGGGACATACATACATACATACATACATAGCTTTCAGCGACTTATCATTTGACGGAAATTCTCAAAGGCTGTATTGAAGATAAACCCTTCTCTCAATCGTGTATGGTAACTTTGTTTCCATGCGGAATAAACATAACTCTAAACAGTTTCAGAGATGGAGTTAAGACAATGAATGTACGGAGATGTCACTAAGACATTTCGACACTAATTAAATACATTTGTATCTGCAAAGTGTTCAGTTAAAGTTCCTTACGTCTACCTCAGGGCACATAGCAAGGCAAAGAATATGTCATTTTATAGGAACTCATAGCAAATTATGGACATATAAATGAAAGAGATGATGTCGTCTTTGTCTTTTCCCTGCACGGAGATAACCTATTTTGTATTGTTCTTTTTATAGCCTGAAAGGCACATAATCAATTCGATGAAGTGTCAATAAAAGGATGCCAATACCCCAAATACGTGTAACTTCGATCCAATTTAGGTCAAGCGGCGACGAAACATGGTTCAATCTAAACCTGACAAGAAAATATCTTCGCTAAACTATATGATATTTTCTTAAGCTTATTAATATTACCTCGATAATTCAACCCTGGATCTACTATTTACATTCATCTAATACTTAGTTGAAACTTCTTCATTTAATTTAACGTTTCGAATACAAGTGTAAAACGGAAGGCTTTTACAAATTTTACATTGACTATTCGATTCTAATACGTGTCGCTGCCAGATAAACAGCTCTCTGAAATTACACCATAAATCTAAACTGGCACATGACCAACGCTTGACTCAGCCTGGTAGGAAAATTTACCTGGTCGAGTTTAAACCTCCAATTAATGTAGCATTTTGCAGGAGGAGAAGGAGGAAATCAGATATGCTTGTGAAGATTCTATGCTAAATGCAACACAAATTGCTTCTCTTTTCAAATAAATCATGTGGAAATGAGCAAACGCATGTCAAATGTAAATCTCTGAAGTTTTAATGGCTCTAGCTAGCTAGACGTTAAATATATGGATCGATAGCTAGGTACATAGATTATCAGCTAACTAGATAGATAGACAGATAGACTGATATATAGATAAGTCAGCTGCTAACTAGCTAGACTGGTCGCTACAGAAATAGATAGACGGACAGACAGATAGATTGATGCAGTCTTTAAAATTCAGTAGGCAAAGTATACTATAAATGTTCCTATTTTCCATGAAGGCAAATAATTAGGGTTACAACATAATGATAATGAGACTAAATTAAAAGGTCAAGGCAAAAGACACAAAATGCCTCGTAAAACTCAGGAAGAAAGTTTGGCGACAAAGATATCACTTCAAAATTCTTTGAAATAACTTCGTACACAACAGTTTTACTTGAACTCATTTCGTAGTATTTTTCTAAAGAGCACCTTGCATCTATTTAAATAGAAATGTCTCACTTTATCCCACGTTGCCAGTAGTAACGGGAAGACTCTTTCATATAACACCGTGAACTGTAGCCAACTGTAGACACATAGAAGATTCTTCAGGATATTTTGTGTAAGTGTGCAAAAACTGTGTGATACTAGTACAGCCAAACCAATGGCTCATGACAGTACTCATATAAAGACTTACGCAAAATCTGCATGACCATCGAAATGCATGTGTGTCTTGCTTTTGATCTATTTGACAATTTAACCAAATAACTCCTATTAGAAAATCGTAACAATATTTATGGTTCAAATTAAGATATTCTGAGTCATTATATGTCCCTCTAAATCAATTGCATTCTATCACTAATGTCTATTTTTATGCCTAGAATTCTTTCAGCTGATGAAAGATGAAATGAACTTTGCCATATGCACGAGTAAAACATATTTCCACCCTCGAAATAATAATATCATTTACTTTAGTCAATGCCAAATTAAACATGTATGCATGCTGGTCAGACTTAGTCTCATATTATGGTCTTCAGCTGAGACATATTACAGCTGCCACTATCAAATAAATAACATCAGAAACATATGAGCTGGTTTTAGATGTGTAATATAGATTTTCACTTTCAATGAACGTATTGTGCGTCAAGAGCTGCAAGAATGTACGCAATTCTATGGAGTGCAAGAAAACGTGTTGGCGGTTGCGTTGTATATCTCCTAAACGTTCAAATCTGTAAAGCGTTTTGCTAGAAATCGGATGGTTCAGAAAGCAAGGTAGGTTAGAAAAAATATATTTTTCGAAAGTGTAGCAACGTGATTTGGTTTTTAGTATGCACTGAAGTGGGTCACAGAAGTGTCTTACCGCTTTACTTACTTCAAAATGCGAAAGATAATGTATTTATTTTCTAATATCGAACAATAAATAGATTTGAAGGTATACGCGGGAGAATTAATATTATTCATTGTTTTGGAGTTTTCTTGGGTGTGCGGAGGGGTGGTATTTTATTGAGAAGGTACTATTATCAGGAAACATTTCAGTCATTGCAACAGATCACCCATGTATTGCAATCGAAATATTCGGCGGTTGCTAACCTCCAGTTTCACACAGAACGGCTTCAATATTTTTGTCACAGTAATTACCTCAGAGCCAACATTATGTATTGGCACTCTTTTATATTAGCATGGAAACAATTGTTGAAGAAACAATAAATTTCAAGACACTTTCATTTAAAGCCCCTGTAATGCAGTCGTTTTTGTTTTCTTGAGCTATGCCAGTCTGTCACAAAGAATCCAGTTAGTCTAGAAACAGAGACGAAACAGCCTAAACCAGGTAGCAAAGCCATTCATTTTGAACTATGCAAACATATGCTAGTAAAACAAACGGGGCTATGCTTCGGCTGTGCTCTGACCAGGGGCACGTTTGACCTTGGTCATTGCTTCGTCGTTCTGGCTACATTGATTGCGGTAACCAATGCATTTAGGATTATAAAATATAATAGGATTAATCAGCAATGTAAACACTATAGACAATGACCTGCCGGTGTGTTATGCAAGGGCAGGTCGGGGTCTACATTATATGCATTTGGACGAGAATTATACTCGAGCCGGAGGTACATTACGTAAATTAAAGTAATATTGCACGTTTAATATGAGCATAAGATACGTGTGTCTGGCACTAAAAGTGTATAGATGTTTCAGTCAAGGAACGTGTTGTCATTGCTTGATATGTATCTCCGTTCTTTCATAAAAACAACTATTGAATTTCTTATATCAATTTCATCTGTTTCTTTATTCTCGTTATCAATAGCACAGTCAATATTTCTCATACACGTATGTGAACTGTTTAAATTTTACAATACCGATATGCCACTGTTAGATACATAATATCAGTTGTTAAGCCATTAAATGCATCAACTGTATTATATTGGTAGGTAACAAAAAATGAATGTTTTTAATATTAGCAAATCTGTCATTAAGATTCATCATGTAAATGTTGTTATACCTTAAAGAGGAAACAACTGATTCAGTTTGAGTTATCTTATAATTCCTTAGAATTAAATACCTTTAGTGCTGATTATACGAGGAATGCTATTGCAGCTCATTATGAACTCCAACTGCAGCCCAAACCCACCCACCAAAACTAAATTTCTAGCTCATTATACAGAAAACAGACCGCCCTAATAGCAGACAAAAGCAATCTTTGCCAAAACAGTAACATTTGCCAAAGCAACAACATACTAATTCTTCGGAATGTTAAGTCTTTCCTTTTCTTCCTACAATAATGATGTACAGGGTTTGATCCCCCTGCGACTCGAGCTTGAAATATAGACTTGATACACTTTCTGCAGGAGGCTGCTAATGGATGTAGACAATCTGTAGTGGCGTTATACCCTTGATAGAGGTCTTGAAACGTTTTAAATACTACGGTTTAAAAGACGAATGTTGACCTTTGTATTTTAAGGATTTCACACACCTACCCACCCGACGCCCCATAATGGGTTATCTTTGCGTTATATATCTTTGGAGGATGGGGGTTGCACTATCTTTACTTTTTATATTCCCTTGAAATGTACTCATTTACTTTTGGTTGGAGTGTTTTGTGTTTCTGAGAATTTTGGCAAGGTTCCTGCCATTATCGTTTTTGCTACTATCTTTTGCTGGGAACTACACAGAATTCTTCTGATGTCCCCTTCCACTGCATATGCATACATGCTCTTTACATGTCTTTAATACGTATATCTAAAACATAGGTTTTCCAAAGATCTCAATAGTATGATTTTGCCAACCCGTGCATAGTCTTACACCTCCAATGCATTTTCGCCATCTTCAATGAAATGGCATTTTTGTTTCGGGTGTTTGGAGGCGGGTGTATGCGTTTTGAAGCTGCGCCAGAAACTCCTACAACCTTAATCCGGCCTTGATGTTAAGTACTTATAGATGCACTTTTCGCAAATAATGAATCCAAGAAAGCAACAGCATTGTACTTTCAGTGTACTAGGTTTTAAATTGTTGTTCTGATCGCCGGCAAAAGCTGAATATTTCCAAAACAGGAAAAGATTTCAAATCATATAAAAGCAAAGGGAGAAACTGATAAGTAGCTATGATCGTAAAAGTGTTACGAGTTCGGTCCGAATGACCTCCCAAACAGCTTATGCACAAATGTTGTTTTTTTATACTTAATCGCTACAATCCATCATATTATGCAATTTGTTAAATATAATTATGAAAGTTTTGTGTGATACTTATTTTGTTCTCCAAATTTTGATGAAAAATTAAACCTCTGCAAAGAGAAACTTGTCAATTTTCAAACCAAATTTAAATGTAAATAATGTCTGTGCCTGTTGATTTCTTTTACTATCCACAGGCTTTAGAAACAAGCACGGAAATTTTAAGATACATCAGTATGTTAGTCCATCCCCCTTTTGCCTATTCGTTACCTTATGTCCTCATTAAACTGCATGGTGGAAATTTACCAAGCTTTGTAGTTACCCTGCCTCTATAATAACCATTTACATGAGTGGAGTCATTACTGGCTCCCACTCTAGGCAGTTTCTGAAAAGGAGTGGAGTGGGGGCAAGATCGAATGTACAAAAATCTCAATAACAGTTTCAATACTTTCTGGTCAACATTCATAAATGTGTGGAGCATTTTGTGTTCTGACAATTGTGTCACTTTCTGAAGAATGAAGTAAGAGTGGATGGAGTGGCTGATAGGAGTGAAGAGGGTGGAAGATATTAATCGGGTTGAAGGAAAGTTCCGGCTATAAATATCTTCATAGTTGAATTATACATTACGATACAGTTTTACTGTAAGCAAACGGCCATTAATTCACATTTTATTACACTACCTGTCACTACTGCTGGGTAACATAATACGATTCAAACTATCTGCAATTCATATCTAATGCAGGATTGTATGCGAATAACCCATTTAGCAACAATAAACACCAGATTAAAGATACTTTATTTCTCGACTTGAGTTCCCTATGTTTGAAATCCATCGTACTAAGCGCTGTCTTTTGTGTGCTCTTGCCTTAAATTATTTGTTTACATATTTGGCATCAAACACTATGAACCTGTAAATTATCACACCATTAACTAACATGGAAGTAGCTGTAAAATTGGAAAATGCCTCTCTCTTTCACTCTTTCTCTCACACACACGAACGGATGCATACGAGTTTAGTTCATGACCTAAAAACTGAAGAATTTAACTGCATGCTATTTATTTGTGTCTTGTTCTCAAGAACTTGCTTGTACAAAAATACAGGTCACATATTAAACTGAAGGTTTGTTTGCAATAGTTATATTTAAATCATCAATTTCTATCACGAAGGCAGTATGAAGCTCTAACGTCACTCTGCCTTTAACGTCAGAGACGCAGACTAAAGTGAGACTCAGACTATAGTGAGTGACTCCCAATTAATAGGGGATATGTGTTGTGGGGATTTGGGGGAGTGGCACCACAAAATGAAACGAATCCGGTACTAAAGCCGGAAATTAAAGTTTTCTGCTATATTATATAACTTTTTGTTCCAAAGTCCAAACGTACAGGATTCAGCTAACCCCTAAACCCCACCCCTTCGAAAATTCACCTTAACATAATAGCATTAAAAGGCTTATCTTTAACATTACAAGCGATAGGTCTCTGATGACTTTATCTTGTGCAATAAATTGTACCTTGACATATTTTAAAATAGCTGACCCTGTCATACACCCATTTAGTATTACATGGTTGATATGGAATTCGATTCAGATATTCAGTTTGCATTTCCGTATCACATATCCCGATTGGAACTACTTTGGTGTTTTCATTGACGTGCGCGTATTGTTATTGTTAGACAAGCCGAATCGAACTTTTGCAAATCACATTTTTTTGTTAAATTTCACCCACGCAGTGATGATCAAAAAAGTACTTTACTCGTTCTGAAAGTCTTATAAGATTCGTTATTCAAGACATATGAATTGGGATGTGTGCTCTCTGTCAATACGAACTTAATACAGTAACTGTATCCGTGTCTGCTTGATACAATAATGTATACATTTGTATCTGTTCGACACAGTGTCTACATTGGTATCTGTCTGATACAATATAGTGTCCACATTTGCATCTGGTTCGTACCCTACAACGTCTACATTTGTATCTACCTGGTAGAATAGTGTCTACATTTGTATATGACTCATACAATACAGTGTTTGCATCTGTGTCTGCCTGATACAATACAGTGTCTGCATTTGTTTCTTTCTGATACGATACATTGGCCACATTTGTGCCTGCCGGGTACAATACAGTGTCTACATCTGTATCTGTCTCATACAATACAGTCTACAAATGTATCTGCTTTACATTTGTTCCTTTTTTATGCAGAAATGTCTTGTTTCTGCCTTATACAATACAGTGTCTGCTTTGTATATGTCTGATACAATACAGTGTCTACATTTGTATCTTTGTTGTTGTTGTTGTTGTTGTGGGGCTTAACGCCATTTTTCAGCACACGATAGGCTATACATGGCGGCCAGTATTAATGGTGGAGGAAGAAACCGGGAAATCCCGGAAAGAACCACCGACCCACGAGAAGCTACTGGCAAGCTTTCTCACATATCCACATTCGCCGAATCCTAGACTCGAACCCACGCAGACGGAGGTGAGATGGCAGTGATCCGTAACGGAGAGCGCTTTAGACCACTCGGCCACTCGGAGCCCCACATTTGTATCTGCCTGACACAATAGTGTCTGCGTCTGTATCTGCCTGACACAATAGTGTCTGCGTCTGTATCTGCCTGATGCCTCAAAACGTCTTGACAGAGTATCAGCAGAAGTAAGCAGGCAGAAGCAAAGTGAGTGAACGTAATGATTTTAGAAAAATGGCTGGCAGAAATGATATGTCGTAGCTGTAATTTGAACTGCAGTGGAAGTGAAAGAAACCACGAGGCTTTGATCGAGATAAGGGTTGTTTAAGTAGCTTGAAAAAAAAAGACTAGTGAGTTAATAAGTAGGTTGGATTAATTAAATGAATAATGAGCTGGATGATTACAGATTGGATAATTGCAGAAAAGCCCTGAAAGGTGCACGATCTGGGATATTTACTAGCTCAGAAGGCAAGTTATTCCAGATTCAATCATTTCAAGGGAAGAAAGTGTTTGTGAAGGTCTGTTTTTGAGTAAGGAATACCATACCAATATCTTCTGGTGATATCGGTGTTGGAAGAAAATATATTTCGACCAGTGTTGTAAGTCCATAGAGAATAATGTACTATTTTAAAACTATAATAAAAACATGTTTGTTTCTTCTTCAAAATCGGCTCTTTCCGAAGAAAAAGAGACATTTCTGCATAAAAAAGGAACAAATGCAAAGCACGATAACATTATCTGACAGTTACTTGCATCACGTGGAGTCGCTACTACAATCAAACTTCATAGCATTATCTGAGTGCAATCAACATTTATCGCATCATCTAAGTGCAAAGCAAGGCTGCTTCATTATATCTCCCAAGACAAATAGTACAAGTGGCAGTGAAAGAAAGATGTTTGCATACCGGTTTGGGCATTCTTGGCAGATAAATTGTAATGAATACAGGAATTGTCAGTTGTATGCGAACAAAGATAAATAAGTTAATATCGTACCTAAATTATTAATAAAAACAGATCCGATATCAACACGTGGAAAGCACGGCCACGAAAATTTCCACACCGGTTTCTTTATAAGCTGGACTAGAGAAGGTCGTAAAGTATTACTTCATTTCTGGATGTTAACACATAAAGAAAGCCAATATGATTTAATTACGTTTCTGTTCTTGCTGTAACCTTTATTGTTGGAAAATAATAAACGAAAAACAAGACACTATCTTTCTCAAGTTTTGGGAGTGTACTTAATTGACGATGACGCAAATTTATTATCAGCCTTTTAATATGTGTAGCATTTTCATAATTTAAATATCGACTTCCCCTTCATTATATTTTTTTTTTGTGTATGCATTTGATTCATCTGTTTGCTATGCAAGTTAGGACCGATTGTTTGGTTGAGAAACTTTGAGAAAGTGATGAAGATTTTTAGTTACATTTGTATTTTTAGAATACGCATGAATAATATGGAATAGGGCGAGAGAATAAAGTTATTACACTCCTAAGTGAACTTTAAAATCTTTGCCCACAAAACGCGCAAACTACTTTATATCTGATACCATTATAAACATATGAAACGGCGTCTTCAGTTTTTAATCTCCACACAATGGGAGTGACGAAACTTCTACAACAACGCTCCACAGCTATTAAGGACACACGGTACTAATTATATGGAAGAACTGTGAACCAGTCTAGAAATGGGTGAACAAATAATAGAGTATATACGGGTTTGGTGGTCCATAATTGGTTAATAATGAAAAGTAAAATTTTTAGTAAAAATATCTTTTGAGAGCTTATCCTATCTGTAATTTTTTTAAAAAATATAGACAAAATTCTATTGATACAATTTTAGTATTTTCACAGACGTGACTTAGGAGTACTCAAAATGAAAGTAGCGCCTGATTCATTTGGTGCAGAATCAATAACATGTGTTTCATGCACATGTAGATCAAAAAAATGCCGCGGCTCATATGGTTTTCTCCACACAGAAGCTTGCACCAAGGACAGTTGTGCATGGAGAAATGTAGGTCTGATCATCAGCACCCAGAAATTTTAAGTTATTGAATTTCGAATATGATGGTGTTTTCATATGTTTACTATGGGAGTTGAATTAGTACCGTGAGTCCTTAAGTACCTTCGCTTCTTGAAAGGAGTAAGAGTAGCTGCATGACAACGCACGTGCAGACGGAGAGCAGTATCATATAATCCAAACCTTGTCTTTAGAGAGTATGGGGTTAATAAAATACTAATATAAAGTGAAGACTGAGGCAGCGAGAAAGGGGGGGGGGAGGAGAAAGAGAGAAAGGGAGGGAGGGAGAGAGTTCAATATAAATACACACAAACAGGAAAGAATGCATTTTGCTACTCAAGCTTTTCCATACAATGACCTTGTGTACAAGGTCATTAAGGTGAAGTGATTAAGTGTCAAGCAGCTGCTCCAAGTTCGCCAAAGATTGATTGACTACAGGTTACTGTAGCCAGGCTGGAGGCAAAGTATTCATTAAATCAAAACCTGAGACCCAAATGCCGTCGTGCCCACTATCTATCTTAAAACTCTTATCTGGATTCTGTCAATGATTCAGCCGTATTACCACCTCGAACAGTGAAGCATTTCGGTAAAATATCTTCTTAAACATATTACACTATGGCGGTCGAGAAAAAAAACAAACAAAAAACAAACAGCAACCAAATTACCAGACTCGCATATGTTGCCCGAGGAGTGGTCAGAACCCACTTGGTGGTGTCACCTTCTCAACTTACATCTGACACTGAAGCTGAAGCTAGCATTGTACAATGGTAATATTTTTTTAATCGTACACGACCCGTCATGTCTGATTTATGCCCAGACAATCTAGAACAGCAGCTTGATCAAACCTGTTTTCTTTACTTTTCTAGTTGTTGTTGCTGCTGCTAGTTTCTTTTTAATGATGAGAACACGGTCGAATTTTCATGCCAAGGTTGATGTCAGTTACAAAGAATCCTTTTCCTTTCAGGTAGACTATCATTTTTCCTGTTGTATCGATGGTTAAAACCACAAATGTCTTTGAAAATAACCCAAAACTAATTATATTTGTCACAAATAGTTTCAGTAACGACAAATTCTAGAAAGATACTAATTACTTTGGATTTTATTACACTGTTTGCGTAATATTTCCATTTATCTTCGAAATTGTGACAAGCTGAGCGTAAGTAATTAGTTAAAAAATAACCCCAAATCCACTTCTCTGTCATTTATGTAATTCATTATTGGATATCAAAACTTGGTTGAATGTTACTTTGTCTCCACCTACAACTTCCTCGTGCCATTTCCAAAATAATCTCAGGATTTATGAAGAGTATATAGATTTGTTATTGTTTTGTTTTGTTTTCTTTTGGGGGTTTTTTTTGGGGGGGGGTTATGAGTAAAGATTCAACAGAAACGATTCCATTTTGTTACTGAACTGAATTAAATATGGGCTCCTATGCAAAAAACTAGGCACGTGCGATCAGCGACAGACAAACACGTGAAATTCCTGTACGTAAAATTGTTCTTCAAATTTCACTCCCCTTTGTCATAGCGCCTTACTAAATCAATACACGCAGAAAAATGAGTTGTACGAGTACAAACACATTCCCTCATTGAAACTTCATAAATATCGCATTTACTTATTCCCAACAAGCAAGTAAGCAATACATTTTTGAAATTACGTGATGGCTAAATTATTTTATGGTTATATACAGTATTCATATTCCTCATGTTGTAAACACCTGTAAGCTATTTACCTGCCTTGTTTGTTTGTTTTTTTTCCTACGTTAGCACGTATGATACAGAACGTGTTTCGCTGAATTATTTATTTATTATACCTTCGCAGTGTTTCGCGTATGTCTATACTGTAGACAGTTCCTAATACAACAAACATTCAGCCTTTCTTCATAAAGCAAATAACAGAACATCAGTGCCAGAACCTATAAATGACATCCTATAAAATCAATTTCTGACTGCAATGACGTTTGCCTTTTTCAGTACAAAATTACCAAATACAATACAGGGGTTCGATTGATAGTCAAACTAAATATGGGTTTCCCACACCATTCAAAACTAAGCAGATAATTATTATTTACAGATCTGAAGGCTGCGGGACTATGCAGAATAGTTATAAACTGGGAAGTGGTATTACACTACCAGAGGAGAAATGAGGAAAGAAAATTGGTGAAACGGGTTGGAATTATCGTTGTCATAGTTCATGAAATTATTTTAATGCGTTGTATATCTAATTCCTTTGACAGTTCTTTGCGAGAGCAAGGACACAATCTGCATAGAGGACAATTGTTTCCATTGCGAGTAACAATTTCATATTGTGCGAAATATCTCAGCGATTTCAGTCAAAATGAAAACTAACCTTAGATGTGGTTGTGGGAATAACCGCAAGTTTGATGGGTTGGGGTGATTTTCCTCCAACGGAATGCACAACTTATATTGGGACAGAAATGGCCAACAATGTTCAGATTGAGACTTTATCTCGCAACAGTGTGCAATGTGAACAATAATTTGGTCCGAATATAGCATCGGTGGTGGCGAATTACAGTTAAGGTTCTTTACATTTAAGGCTCTTTACATTTCTGCTTGTGTCGCTACTGTGGAGATTTATTCTACATCTCGTTGTGCGTATATGCATATTTGACAAATCACGCCTCTCCTCAAATCCAGTATGTTTTATTAATTTTTCATAATACAAATATAAAGCGCTCTTATCTTGATTTATTTGTTGATATACAAGAGAATAAAACCTTTTAGAAAATAATTTAATCTCAGAAAATTTGGATCTAGGTTGCTTTAAATAGTTTAGACATTTTCGAGGCAATTTCCTTCCAAAAGGATTTTTATAATTATCACCACGTCTGTTTCTGCATGAATAATTGTTAATTTACATATGTAAACTCATTAAAATTATAAATTCCGTCATAATCGAAACCTGTATAATTCGAATTTCTGCATTTGAATGACTTTGACTGAATTTTCGTTTCTTCTCATTATATAGTACGGTTATGAAATGCACATATGTAACCCATTCTTAATGCGATATGCATTTACCATCGATGCAATAAAAGTAGCCAATTACTTTGGGAAAAGACGTGTTAGTATATATTCTGGAATTTGAATATACTCAACCTCTGAGATGTCTTTCACTTCAATGAGAGCGTGTGAATGTCAGGACTGCAAAACTCATAGGCATCATTTTAGTCGAATATTATTCCCTTTTCTCAAACGTTTTGATATAATCTTTACAAAAAAGTGCATCTGGAATGTAATACTTCAGAATTATCCACATCTGGCAAATAAATAAAAATGGTTGGAGAGAGATTTAACTGTCAGAATTATGTATTGAATTTCAAGACTTGCATGCAAATAAGAATACTTGCTCTCGACTTGTTCATTTTCCTGTCTTATGTATTTATCGTTTTAAAATCAAGCACTTTACTCTGTCATCTACACATTGCGATGGCGTCATCGGTCGAGTTCCTAGCTCCAGATCTAGTGTTCTGAAGTGTTTTCGTTTCGAAACCATTCTCAAATTCAAGATTGCTAAACCTTTTGAATGATGGGAAAGAATATATTTCTTAAGGAAATGACAAATCAGGAAATCTCATTTCCTGTGACATCTACATTTCTGTAATTCATTGAAACTTTGCTTGAGATTTTCTAAACCGACATAAAAATTCATTCATTTTAAAATGGATGCAAAAGTTTTACCAGATCAACATACCCCATAGTCATAGTACCATTAGAACTTAAAACAAATAAGAAAACATTAGGACGTAAAACTTTTTTTATAAAAGCACACAAGAAACCATTGGCTTAAAACTTAAAAACAACAAAACAAACAGGAAACCATTACGACTTAAGACTTAAAAACAAAACAAACAAGAAATTATTTGGACGTATGAATTAAAAACAAAGCAAACAAGAAAACTTTAGGACTTAAGACTTGACAGAACAAAACAAGGAACCATTAGGACTTAAGATTTAAAAGCCACGAAACCATACGTAGATCGGTAAGCCGCAGTTAAATTATACAAGTTGGTAAAGCAAACAATATGAGGATCATATCAAAACCTTTGCAATCCTAACTTCATTTGAAATAAAGATATTGAAGATCTGCTTTTCAAACTGTAATGCTAAATTATTGCGAATGAACGGGATGAAAGTATCGACACATTAACAGAGAACATCTGGTTTGTTTCTTAGTTGTAGTCTGAAATACAACGTTGCTTTTGTCTGTTATTTCTCTATATTAGTTTTGGAGGGGACAATCAAGTAATATTAATTATTTAATAATTCTTCTTGATGTGAAGACCATTCATAGACTAAACGGAATTAGCAAATATTTTGATTTCATGATCATATTTTTGGCAACTATCGTATACCAATAATAGGCAGTTTGTGCAATTGCTTCGCGATATACTGGATTTATTGTGTATTTTATCTAGTAATGATACCTTTTAATTAAAACCATGATTATCAAAAACTTTATCATGTATAATATCAAAATAAGTAATCTGATAGAAGATGTTTCTTTAAACAGGTCTAGAATATAATGTGCATTTGACCAGGAAAATTGCTTGACATTTATTGTAGATAAGCTTCTAAATCGGGTTGGGATTTTACCATCTGATCCGATTGGGTTGGCTACCATAGGTAAGGTACTTTGCTCCAATAGCCTCTAAGCTTTATAACCTCCTTATTTGGCTGTGCCATAAAACACCAAACCAAACAAGATCTGTAGATACGGCCTGGCACAAACATGTATTTGCTATGATTATATATATGCTCACGTGGGTCAAAACAAATTTTCTAGGCAGTAGTATGAGAATGGGGTAATTTTATACTTAGCACAGCGCATGCCTAAAGTTACGATCAAAACCGTCAGCACATTTTAAAAGCGAGGATACACGATGTCGCGGGTTTGAACTCCATCCGAGTCATACCAAAGACTTATAGAAATGGTAATAGCAGCTGCCTGGCTTGGTGCTCAGCACTGAGATGTTAGTGTTAAGACTGGTCGGCCTGGTGTCAGGATAATGTGTCTGGGTGGGACATGACGCTATGTGTCTGCGGCATAATATGCCCCAGTGCTAGACAATAACAACAATCTGCCTCACTGTATATATCGTAGCGATATGACTGGAAAGTTGTTAAAGCTACCTTAAAAATCCAAATCACACACACACACACACACACACACACACACACACACACACACACAGACAGTTACTTTTTTTCCTCATTAAATATAAACCTAAAAAATTCAACTCAAAATTCCGTTACTATTTTTAATAACATGTAGCTAGTCTCTCTCTCTCTCTCTCCCTCTCTCTCTCTCTCTCTCTCTCTCTCTCTCTCTCTCTCTCTCTCTCATACGAAAGGAATTAGAAAGACTGCACTTCTTTGTTCTTTTTTATGGTCTGATCTTATACTTTTGATCAGGGTTGATGAACTACACTTACACACCTCTCTGCATGTATCAGTTGTATTTTCAACAAGTTTTCAAAGTTAGTTCAGACATGTCGCAAATCTAATTTCACACCTTTAAAATTTATGTGACTTAAATTGAAAAGATCCTTATGTACAAATATGCGGTTATGGGCAGACCCTGATTCACGTACAACGCGGACGTCTGTACAAACGAAAGTGGGAAGACTTAATCACAAATTACAATGCGTGTAGTTTGAGAACATGACGTTTGGTAAAGAATGTCGTTTGCGTGCCATTTCTCGGATTCCTTGACTTGTTAGTGGGACATGTATGCTACTTTCATTTTGCATTCACGTCATGCGTACTGATGCTTGACGTCTGGCTCAAGACCTCAAACAAGCTCTCTTTGATTAGCTTAGGAATTTATCATACCATATGCACTGTATCGGTATCACGTGACATGTTTCAGATATTGCTATATTTGCGATAATACAACGAGATCCTAAAACTGACAATACAGAAAAATAGAGACAATGTCTCATACCTTTCTTTTTAAATATACCTTGCAAACTTTGAAACTGATGTGGCAACTCTCGATTTAAGTGAGACACTGTCACGCATGATACACCTACTTCGTGAAGCGTTCAAAGTGAACGAAATGCTTGCTTTTTAGGCAAATTTAAAATAATGTCTGACTGATAATATGACGATCACTTTTCAGTCTCAGTTCTAGTGAATTTCCTTACTCTCCCATTTGGGCGGGTGGTGGTGCTGGCGTTAGTGGTAGGATGGAAAGGGGCGGGTGGTGGTGGCTTCCCTGTAGTCGTTCATATGAATGAATGAAGTGAAAACGAGTCTGTTAAAAATATGCGTCATAGTCACTATCATCATCACATTTGAAGACTGACATTTAATATATCCTATAATATCTTTGTGAACAGTAACGTGGAATTGTCCATTAAGACGTATATATTTCAAACAAAATTTTTAAGACATATAATTCAAGTAAAATTTTTTATCTTTTCTTCCTCAGTTGTAGTAGGTTTGCTGTCATTTTTTTGGTACATATTTCTTTTCTCTTTCTATCTTTATTTTTGTTGTACATGCCGCGAAAGCAGTTGATGTGTTCAAACTAACCAGGTAACATTGGTTCGAGTTGTCCAAGCGACACATCTTTGACTTTAAAATGTATTGTTTTAGATGATGTGTGGTAAATCTCTCTCTCTCTCTCTCTCTCTCTCTCCAAATTTGAATTTTAAAAAAAATCTGTGTTCAGTTAGACTCAATGCTAATACCTTTAGCCGTTCAACTGCCTTATGTTATTTTCTTATAAACTTTAAAACTGCAACAATTATTATTTACTTTTGTTATATTAAAACCTGATATGAGAGAGAGAGAGAGAGGGAGAGAGAGAGAGTAATGCATTATCGATCTTTGAGAAGGCTTTATGGCACTTATGCTTGGTACATTATAATTTAAAATGTTTGAGTAATTGTGTGCAATTCTATAAGCGCGTCTACTGATATTATTTAAACCTTTCTCCAGAAAACACGAGTTAAACTATTTGCACTCCCAATCGCTATGCCTCTATGATATCTAAAATCTAATGTGCCTCACCTTTATTATACTGACGTACCCGAGGGCTATGCCCTCTTCACATTGCCTATTATCTATTGTATTTTCTTCACAAAAGAATCGTTTATAAGACTGTAATGGAACTTCTACCACATTATTTAATAGAAAATTATTTGCCTTTATCATGATGAATGGATCAAAGGATAATCTCAGTTAAAGACGAATGCCAAACTCTGATTAGTTGCCTTGATAGCGTAAACTGTGGCAAACGAAACAATTAAGGGAAAGTGAGAAATACAGATAGCCTGAATCAAATTTCAGTAATGAGTTGAACTTAAGAACTTGTCCTCACCTATTGGCTTTGAACGTGTCTAACAAATGTATCCGCAGACACAGTCACAGACTGAACTTTAAAACCTGACAGCCAATAACTGCCCTCGTATCTCATTAACTTTAAAACCTGACAGCCAATAGCTGCCCTCGTGTCTCATTAACTCATTTGCTTAAAACACGTACACAAAGAAGGCACTGATAATTTGTATAGCACTTACGGCCACAGTAAGAATACGAAATTCTTAGTTTGAAAGTAAAGCTGTCGTTCCCAGTGGTCTAATGCATAGTCCTACGGCGGTTAGATCTCAATATGGCGGCTGAGGGTTCGAGCTCATAGAGAGATGGTCAAGTTTTTATTCAAGCCTTATCGATAGGTTTTTCATCCGGGCAAAACGGGCTAGACTTCTGTTTTCGGTAGGTGAACACGTTTAAGTTTGCTCAGAGCTTATCTGCGTCTGGCCTTAAACGATTAGAGCTCTTTTATCAAAGTATTTCTAAGCAATAGCTGGAAAAATCTCAGGAATGAACGAAAAAATGTTATCTGAAATACATATGTAGAACCAAAATAACCATAACATGGCATAATGATTGTATTCACCATCCATGTCATTTGCATTGAGAGGATAAATTCCGAGTCAGTCAATTCGTCTAGTGTGTCTAATATGGGTTTCTGACGTATTAGCAAAGTCATAGATCGAACACTTAAGAAGTATCATCCATAACAACAATAAGGAAAAAAAAAAACACCTGGATCTCAAGGAGATGTGTACACGCACGTAAAAGTAAAAGGATAGTCTTTTCAGTTACGAGAAAAATCCAGAAAAGGCATCCTGGTGTCATCAGTTTGGACGCATTTTCAACTTTCTGGAAATATGCTCCTTTCACAGCAATACTTCTCATTTGATTTAAGACATTATTTAATTTAGCAAAGCACGAATATCAAATATATATTTCCAATACTCTTCTTGGCCCGTTACCCCTACTTCAGAATGTTCGTATTTCAAGTCACTTGTTTTTATGCACTTCTCGGAGGTCTTCTTCTGCTTGTGACACCATTGTAATAGTGCAAACGTTTGTAGAATAGTTCCTGTAGAATAATTTCACAGCGCATTCTGTATGACACAAAAATATTAAATATGACATATGGTTTAGACTCGCGATAAATTGTTAACTGCGAGGGATGAAATCTACTCTGTTTGAGGCATGAATTGAATATTAATTAGGACTCACTCGATTAACGGTTAGCGCTAGATAGAGTGCAATGTTAATGCAGGGTCAACTGCGGTAAAATGACAAGATGACAAGAGTTGAGACGAACCAGAGAAAATTTTACGAAGTATGGGGTCATTTGAAACAAGTGTCATAAAATGATATTGTCAAGAAAAGTTCTAACTTCGATGAGAGTGATAACAAAGAAGTAATCTTGACTGGATAAGATAAAAATAAGGTGGTTGTGTTCCCAGACGGAATACAGGGTTTTAAGACATTCCCCTTGTGAAATTAATCAGTCTGCGTTTCTGAGATGAGTCAGAATATTGCTTAGGGAAATATAAGATATTTTGTTAAATTGCCTTAGGACTCGTTTCAGAAAGTAAAGGCCACGGAAGGAGAGAGATTCGACTTCATGTGGAGGTGTAAAACACGAAGAAATAGCTCCATGCCTATAACACACAGTGGAAAGAGAGCACAGTCTGCAACCAAGAGGCTACTGACCCAAAGACGCTAAGGAGAGAGAGGAGAAAGAAAGAAATACGGAAACGCCGACATGGCACCAGCAGTGATTTGGAAAGCAACAGATGATGCTGAGAATTAAATTCTTTAATATAAATAAATTTAAATGTTAGATAAATCATTTCATTTTATTTGACCAAAATCTTTTAATTTGCAGACTGTTTCGTTAGCGTAGGCTGCAGATAGTATTGGCGGGATTATTGATTCAACCATTGTCCGCTGTGTTAAGGACATTGGACCTGCTTTAACGGCAGAATTTTGCTTGAACTCCTTCCAAAACATGGAATATAATAATGTATATACACTCATTATTTGTGTAATATGTTGTACACGTTACATAATATTAAAATATATGTACATTTGTAACTATATGCCGATACCATTTTAAATATCAGGAAACAACTGAAATGCTTAAAAATAACCTATCGAAGAATTTAATTAAAATCATCATATTCGGTAGCATGAAGACAAAGATATGTATGAACTCACATGTTATTTGCTGTGTGTATCCTAAATTTTCCCTGTCAAAATACCAGCAGCATACACCAAAAGTTCGCCCCTAAAAGCTGCTTTTCAAAACATTATACAAAACATTCAGCAATGATGGTGGGATTAGGAAGAGCTTCAGCTAATTGTCTCAGCTGTCTCAATTTCATTTACTACCCAACATAATGATCAATTTAACATAAAGCCAGACAGGGCTTTTGAAATCCTCAGACGCTGGCGCTTACCTGTCAAGTAGTACAGTGTATTAAGTTCCCTCAAAGTTTACGGCTAATGGCAAATGAAAGTCGCTATAAAAACTAAAAATGAACAGAAGTTGTATTCAACAGTAACATAAATTAACAGGTGAGATAAGTGTGTGTCATGCTGATTACTTGATCAAAGTTCGTTAATTGGCGCGCGTAAAAAATAAAATAGGTCAGGTTGTGCTGGAATTTTCACGAAGTATCATTTAAGGTTGACGTGGAATCTTACAGGTTTGACCTATTACAAAACCCTATTATAAACCTGTATTTCAGTTGTACTAATATGGGTATTATTATCTGAAATAAGTGTAAGTTACTGCTCGATTGACGATAGATGTTTACAATTAGTATTCTAATATAGGTTTGAATATTGGTACTCATTCCACAGAATGAGCTTTCATAATCTGTAGATACTGTAATATTTTTTTCATACGGTGACATACTATTTGTTATCATGATATAAACAAATAAAGGCTATTCACTTTCCTCTAGATGGAATGATTTCCTTTAGAAATCTTCAATTTAACATGTTTTAGCATCTTAATATTAAGGACACATGATCATAATGGACAATATTTTATGCTACTTTTCTTAAATTCATAAACATTTCCAACCTCAACGTTAGGGACATCTGACCATAAAGGAAAATTTATTTGGTCTTTATTATTCCGTTATTTATAATTACAAACTGACATTTAACCAATCAAACACAGCTATCCGACTCGTTCGAGTAAGTGATTCACCGTTGTTTTTATCCTTTAAGACCTTTGTCTTTGATGGCGAAGAAAATTCTTCTATAGTTATAATCAGTAACATACTGAAATGTATTGCCAAGTTTTTCCCAGCTTCATTGTAAGAAATTATGTGATGACGAAATTACACTCTTGTAAGGCAAAAAGAAGGATAAACCTAAGTAAACCAAATATTTTCACCTACTAGATACGGGCGTCAAGCGTGTTGTAGCCGGTATGTAAAATTATCAATAGACTAGTCTCACTTTCTATGGACGTAAAATAATCTAGAAGGACCGAGTATAACAAAGACATCGGTGCCTATCAATTAGAGCAATATTTTATTTGCTACGACTCCGGACGTTTGGCGTCACTTCCGGCTTCATCAGGTCTTTAATTGCATTGTCATTGTTGATACGGTTTGGTACATTAACAATTATACTGTTTTGTTTTTAACCGTTCTTAAGATTATAGATACAAACAGCGACTTTACGAGACCAGAGTCAAAGTAGATTAACTTCATTGAAGAGTACCTCTTGCTGGACAAAAAACAAAGACGCCTTAATGAAGGAGAGTTTTGATAACAATATCTAACATTTAATCTAATTAGGTATTTGTAGTTTTATGTAGGAGCAAAGACAACATTTAAAAATGGTATCATTAAAAAATCGTATACTTAACTTTAGAATGCAAGAATAAACTAAAGAAGACACGAAAATATAGAATCCAATACATAATTTTAATGTCAAGTGAATTATACATAAATCGCCTGTTGCTTTATTAAATGAGACATACACGAGTAAAACAATTTTGATATTTTTTTAATTATGTGACATTTTTGTAATTCAACATTGCAGGAAGAGTTTCATTTCATTTACATCAATAATACAAACTTCATGATTTTATTAAGCATTAGTCTCATATATCAAGAAATATATCTTGTTCATTTATATCTATATTGATGTTGGTGTGCTTCCGCACAACATCTCAATCTTTACAAAGTTTTCACGGCGTAGGTTAATCCAGTGCTCGCTGTATACCTGTGTTTGTGGTATCTTAACATCTCTTTTAACGTTAAACTGTAAGAAAACGTCAAACTCATTAAACTGATGGATGACGATTACCTTTCCTTTCCTCAATTTCTATTGATTAAGCATATATTTCTTTAAGATTAAATGTTATCAAAAAGTGACATCCTTTACAGACAAAGCCACTTTCGGTCGTTGGACGCTTTCCATGACATCGGGTAACAGAACTCCTTTCCATTAAAGAAAAAAAACCTACAACATAGGGTACGTAAATGTATAATTGTAAAATATTGTGCCTAAATGTTTACATTTATTGCCCAAAGCAGTATTGTATTTAGTAACTGATAAATTATTTTGCAAATTAATCGTTTGCTTAATACATTTCTGTTAGCACAAAAAGTGGTTCACTTTCCGCTGTTTTTGCATTTGCTAGTGGTGAATAAAATCCGTTATTTGAGTAGTACGGTGCACAACCGATTCAGATTCTAGTTTGCAGTAGACATATATTTTCAGCTGCCTTAGCTATCTTATAGTAATACATATGTGCTACATGTAAAGATCAGTAAATAGGAACAAACTGCCACCTATATTCAGCGGTCACCTGGTTACAAGAGCCATTATAATGTCCCTCCCACGGCAAATGTCCTATATAAACGCCCTGTAATTAAAGGGGTCGTTTGCCTTCAGCTATCAGTAGTCATGTGTCTTCTAACCAACAATGGTTTCATCACACCTTAAGCGTTCACTGGTTCGTATCAGCAGTGACAGCTCCATGTTTGCAAATAAACACTTCTTTTCTTTGATGAAGATGGTATTGTTTACATAAAGGCATATCACGTGACTCAATGTTTAAGCATTTCATATCTCGATTGTACTGTTACAGATGCAGACATGGCAGTCTGTGCCAGTGCGATAGGTAGAGTTAGATATATTTATATCTTTGCCTCTGTGAAGACAGAATGTCCGTCTATGAGAAGAAATATCAGTTACATAATATTTCATTAGAGTCAGGGGGCATTCAGTATTCAAAACTTGTCTGTGAAGGAAGGTAAAGTTTTGGGTCGTGGGTCACAAGGATTAGCAATATATGGATTCTGTTGATTGTATGTTTATCGCAGGCGTCTCACGTAAGCCAACTGTCTGTTGAATTTGGCGTGTTAAGCTACTGACTAATCCTGGTATTGTCTTTATAGCGTGAAAAACAAAGATCGGTGTATATTTTTAATTCGGTGATGATTTCTTTTCTAGGATGGATTCAAAGCAAGTAGGGTACAGTAATCTTTTGTGGAAAATAATTTTTGGGAGAGAACAAACTATACTTGTAATTAGGATTTTCTTTTAAAGTGCATATGAAATAGTCTTGATAATAATAATAATAAAAATAATAATAATAATAATAATAATAATAATAATAATAATAATAATAATAATGATAATAATAATAATAATTATAAGCAGAAGAAGAAGACGAAGAATAAAAGAACAACATCAGAAACAACAACAAAAAGAAGAAATAATAATAATAATAATAATAATAATGATGATGATGATGATGATGATGATGATGATGATATTCGGTGAATTGTATCTTTTTGCTTCAATTATAGATTAAACAACACAATCTGTTTGCTTCATACACAATCTGTTTGCTTCAATTATAGATTAAATATACACAATCTGTTTGCTTCAATTATAGATTAAAATACACAATCTGTTTGCTTGAATTATAGATTAAATACACACAATATGTTTGCTTCAATTATAGATTAAATATACACAATCTGTTTGCTTGAATTATAGATTAAATATACACAATCTGTTGGCTTCACTTATAGATTAAATATACACAATCTGTTTGCTTGAATTATAGATTAAATATACACAGTCTGTTTCCTTCAATCTGAGAGACAAGTAAATTACCCATGATTCAGTTCGTCCCATCTTTAGTATTTCCAGTTATAGTGCATTGTCAGCGATGGTATTGACCTCTAGCGTCCATCAGCTGGTGATTGATCAGATCTCCTAAAACATTTGCTATGCTATTTAGGAGCGAACCATTAGTTTTGTATTAAGGCCACGAAATTTTCATTTTCTCCGTTGTTAAAAAAAATGGACGGGACATACATCAAACTTGCATTATAAAAAAACGATACAGAGAAAGTTGTAAAGATCATACATCCAGGTTCTCCTTAATTCATTTAATTGAAATTTGCAAACTCTGTATTATAAAAAAATTGAAGTTAGAAACAAGTATAAAATATACTTTAAAAAGAGGGATGTAATCGATTCATATAAAATTCATATTAAAGTTTCACGCTATATATAGTATCAATTTTCTTTTGCATTCAGTCTTTCGTCCACTCCATCTAAACTATTCCATCAACTTAACTACAGGACGGCTCCAGTGGCCCTAAATGGTTTGAGTGCCCTCCCCGGATGCTGGAGGTCGCGGGTTCCAACACACGCCGAGTCATACCAAAGACTTATGGTGGCGCTCTACAGTTTCGTATTTTGCATAGTTAGAATTTTAAAGAAAAAGACTTCCTCCGGGTTTCCTCACTAGTTATACTGTCTATTTAAAAAAGACCTTGTATATCTTCGGTGTTGTTCAAAGAACCTTTAATTCCCTTTATTTTGGTGTATGATTGATGGGTGTAATATGGGTTATAGAGTATACATCTTGGCCTTACTCCAGATGTACACCTTTCAAAAAGTGCTAGCTCCACTTGGTCATTTTCACTTCCTGAACTTCAGAGGTAAATTGTTAAAAAAAAGAGCCGATAACTTTTTTCACATTTTATATATTTGGTAATTTATTCATTGCACTTTCAGAAGCTGGTATTGTCTAGTCTGGCAAAATTCATTTTCCCTATTTTAAAAGCTACTAAGGATAGTGTACTTTAGACAAATTCAGGCTGATTTTTGGAGCACAAGGGAGCAGTCATTTTAGTTAGCAGTGTGGTAAGATCATTTACAATTTCCAAAAGTACAATATCCAAAGATATGTCAGCCACATTACATCAAAGTAGCATAGAGGTATGCCAACATTCTCTCCACTGTGCATGTTTTAAATGCAAACAACTTCACCATACATACATCACTCTCTCAAAAGTACATTATAACTGTTGAACGCCCCCATACAAATGGTACAAGTAGCTGCCTCGCTTGGCGCTCAGCATTAAGAGATTAGTGTTAGGACTTGGCGGCCTGGTGTCAGGATACTGCGACTGGATGCGACATGATGCTACATGTCTGCGGCATCACTATAAACTGCCACGCTGCAGACGTCGTAGCGATAAGACTGAAACATTGTTGAAACTATGTTAAAATCTAAGTCACACACACACACACACACACACACACACACACACACACACTTAATTACGGTACAGTCAGTAAATGTATTTTCTCTAGTCATGAATTGTAATATTGGTAATGTTGAACTCTGTTTTTGTTGGTTCATTTGCATATCTAAGTTCTTTCATTTATAATCATTTTATTCTGATAGTAATGTAATTTATATTGTCTGGGCTCCATTTCTTAACATTCGTACATGATTGGGGAAGTTCTCGCTGGTTTCACAGTTGTAATTTTTACAACGTAACTCAAGCACATAACTGCGTACCGTGCGAGTACGGCTTTTAATTTTACTTATGCTGTAACCGGGCAGTTTAGCGCTCATTTTATGATGAAAGTGGTGGAAGATGGACACATAATAATTGGGCGAACGCATGATGTTGTCCTGAGAGGGGCTTGGAGTATGATATTACTGAAACAAAACAAACTACGATGCAGGGTCACTAGGTTAAGTTGCGCACACTAATAACATTTCCTGAAGAGTGGATATTCAAGACTTTTGTGACCTAATTATGATATGAATAATTCTGAAGTGGTTTGTGGTGGTTGTGCTGTAGTAAAGTGATCATTAGGATTCAACATCTCAAAGAATAATGATTGTACACGATTTGCTGTGTATAAATGTTTGCCGGAGCACTTGGGAAGGGCTAGAAACCCACGGAATACGCCATCAGATACAAAGTCTTTCCTTGTGTTCAGGCAAATGTTTGCACACAGAATACCGAGTATCGTCCTCGCAGTGTTAGACACTGATGTTTCCTTTGTCAACAACAGGGAGGAAAATATCAAAAGCTGAGCCAGAGGTTAAAAACGAACTTATTATTTAAATGAGAGCCAAACTCTATATCAATGCATGAATTAGTTAACTTTAAGTTTCTGAAGTACAAACAGTTACAAAGTTCATTCTGCTTGTCCAATTAAATTGCACAATTTAAACTGGTGATTACGTCTAAAATGATCTTCAAAGGAAGACTTGACAAGTGAGTTTTTATATATGAGAAAGGGAGACGTACGTATGACGATTTATTCATTAAAATATACATCCTGAGTTTCTAATACACATCTTTGCACATAACGGCCCTGGGCATAGCACTTGTCTTAATAACAACTTCTTTCATCTCAAGCTCATGCTATTGATGCAGCCGTTGGTCAATAGGTTTTCCATTAATTTATTTTCTTCTACACCAGTAATAGGTATTATGCCAGTTTTTTTTTAAATATAGAATTTGTCATTACTAAAACCAAGCATTAAATTGAAAAGAATTTATAGTCCACTTGTCACGTTGGGAGAGCATCAGATTTGTAATACAAATTTCTCTGTTTCAATACAAGGCACAGACCATCCTGGGTCGGTTACCCCCGTGTGTCCATGGGGAAGGCGTTTAGCTCCCATGTCCCTCTGCATGGTGTGAGGATTAAAGTTTTAAAGGTACCGTTAAACTAACCAAAAAGACACGTTCTTGCTCTACGGGACGATAGACTCATCTTTCCATAAGTAAGTCAACATTGGTGTGTTTAATACACTTAAAAATGGTCTCTTTCTCTGAATTATAGATTTTGTCATCTAATTTATTCAGTATTGAAACTCTAAAAAGGAACGAGGAAAGAAATTACTCTCAACTTTGTATGTCAACTTCTCAGGTGAAAATATAAAGCTACCACTAAAACTCTATTCGGCCTTGATCCATGAACACTGTCAACAGTAACTTTATTTAAGCGACCTTGGGTTCATATAATACTATACACTTCTTAATGTTTTTAGAATAGAAAGCTTTAATAATGATATTTAGCAGAAGGCTTGAAAGTGTAAAATCAAGCTCGACAGCTTTTATATTGCACAGATTTTGCGAGACGTACTCTAATTAATGTAGATTTTAAAACCATTTAATCCATTTTATATTAGCTCAAGTTTGCTGCTGTAAGATGACACGATATTAGCTTCACGTGAAAACAAATCGAAATATTGGCAGTTATATCATATAGGATGGGATCAAAATGGGACATTATCACAAAAGGATCGTAATCAAAACCTGGTCATTGATTTAGGACTTATATAATGACGTCTCTAAATAAAATGTATCTCTTTGCCAGATGTTTTTGGTGTTTAAATCTGCCTCGTCATTATTGTCTCGCTTTTTCGGAGATATACGAGCATAGTCTTCCATCGGTGCCGGCGATAACACAATGTTAAAGGATTTGTTTCGCAAACCCGTAACTCTGATAAAGGCGCAACAGCGTTCCTCTGAACTTTTGTATCTAACATGTTGTCTTGGAAACGAATCCACTTAATTATTGTGTGTGTGTGGGGGGGGGTCTTCTTGGATACGCGATCTATGCCAAGCATAATGATGTCAATGCGATTTCGAATTCTAAGCAATATTTTGTATAAAAGTGTGTACAGATGTTAACGTTAGCAGTTTGAGTTGGTGGAAGATTCATCTAAACTTAGTGTAATAATGGGAAAATAAAAACAAAGAATATTCAGGTTCTTTAAGTAGATTTCGGGAACGATTTCCCGAGCTAAATGGAAATATTGTATTGCCACGTTCTATATATATATATATATATATATATATGTCTCCATTCTGTGTCAATGCTATTAACGGCTGAAAAACTACATCGGTAAAAAGAAATACTGAAATTTTACAATAATTGTTGGACAGCGACATTTTACAAAATTTAGATCGTACATATATTTATTTAAGTTGACTGTTTTGTCAAATTAATTAATTGAAGACCTTTTTTATTTCGCTAACACATTTCTTTCGCGAACTGATACAGTGAACATCGCTAGGATGAGATATTTTAGAAGCATGACAGAATTTACTTTAGAGCGTCATATCATTAAACAGCCGATTTAAATGATCGTGAGTTTACAGGTACTTGTAAGGATTTTTGTAGGCTATTTGTGTCTGATTTTGCATTCAGACGTAAAGTTTGTGTGTTGCCAGGATTCCTCTCTATTTTGGTAACATCCAAGTTTCGATTGTAACTTAATTTCGGTTTGCAATCGACACTAATCAACGTCTGAGTTCTTCATCGCTTATTGATATGAGAATGATCGTGATGACAGTTACAATCGCTACCAAACAATTTTATTATTATATGTAATCAAGAGGTATTCTTTGAAATGTGTACCATTTGTTTTTGGTTGTAACAGGTAACATGCATGAATGACACAGAATATCGAATAGCAACGGGTCATACAAGTTTAGTCAATGACAATTTGCATGATTCATGTAGAAAACTGACAATTTGCATGTCTTATGTGGAAAACTAATTATTAAAAGTTTAACACTTGAAGCCCGGTTTTGTTGTTCTGGGTTCATTTTTATCCGTTCTTGGTGGCGTCTTTTCACTGATTAGATAATTATATACTATAGGGTCAACAGATTTTACATATTTTAAGATCTATTTGATCTGATAAAGAGAGAGTGAAATGAAGGAGAAGGGGAAAAGAAGAAGAAGAAGAAAAAATAAAATAGGCCTAATTATGGTAATAAGTGTCTGAAGGAGATACATATGGGCAGATATACTTCCTAATTGGAAAAAGTAGTTCCCAAAGTGATATCGCCACTGAGGCGATAAGAGTGGTATCGTCCCTGTAGGGATATCATGTTTGTCCCAATGTTATATTTAAATATCGCATTATGAGAGAAAATAATGAATTCTATTATTCCGTTCCAAGCCAATAATCAGTTCTCGCTGTAAAAGATCTAAAATGACTTTTTAGTGACGTCCCTGTTCCTGCTTGTCATAGCTTATTCGGCAACAATTCACTATGCAAGTGCAGAGGCTAAGAATTTGGATCCTTTCGCACATACATTTTTTTTTTTTTACCTTGGAAAGTTTTCTGCCTCGTATAGCACGCTTGATGTAAGTTATTATATTTCAGTTCGGAATCCTTTTGTCAGCAAAATTCGGTTTCTGTTCGTTGTCTTTTGTGAATAAATTTCAATAACTTTTTTGTAATAGAAATATCGTTCAGTATCCATGAATTCCCACTCAAAATTTTCAATAAGGCAATGAATTTTTTGTATTTTATGTGGATGATAAAGCTCATTAAATTAGAACCTTCAAACGTTCCACTTTGTACAGTTTATTTTGAAATTAGCCAACTTAAATAAAACACCCACAATAATAAAACGATACCTGTTAGGATCACATTCGCCAAACATTTTATAAGCCACCCTAACCCGATATACTGTGTTATTTGAAGTTGTTTAAAAGTCCTTTAAATATTTGTATCAAGTGCTATATTTAGAGCTGTCACACTCGTCAACTCAGTTATTGGTCCTTTGAATCATATTAGAGTAGATTGAAGCGCTAGAAGCATATGACATTAATACTTCAAAGTTAAACACCCATATCACACTGTATATAAATGTATAGAAAGTTAGATGCGAATGAAGATATACATCCAATATATCCTTTTAAGGTCTTGTACCACAATCGTATTCACTATTAAATTAAGCTTGTTATATCTGACTAATCATAGGATTTAAGACCAGTATCATGAGTGACCACTGAAACCAATTTATCGGCGTATTTATGGATGTAACACTAAACTATTTATCTGCCTTTCGACCATCTTTTTAATATCTCCACCCATTAAGTAACAGTTTTGTAACAAAGGCTATGTACAGTGATCGCAGCAACACATCATATCATTAAAACAAAAACAAAAAAGTTTAAATAAGGCAATACGGAACCTTTCCGTAAGCCGTTTGATTCTACTCCAAAATCGCGCTCCCCTCAGCGCCGTGAGTTAGTCTTCTGAGAGTACTGTGTGCAGATGACTTAATTTTGTATCATAATCAGTTTTAATTTAGGCATATTACATGTGACTTAACACAGAATTTAATTTAAAACCAGCATTATGGGTAATCACTGAAAAGTATTTTTAACGTCTCTATAGATGCAACACTCAAAACCTTTTCATCTTCCGTTTGAGCGTCTTTTTAATATTTCTACACAACACGTAATAGTTTTGTAACAAAGGAAATTACAATTTTGGCACATACATGTGTTATGTTTCTTTTTATTATCATTGTTAAATTTGTCTTTCATAATTGACACTAATGCCTAGATCCTGTTTTTCATTAAAAGCTCCCATCTAATCTGAGTCAGGTCCAATGAAGTTTATAAACTTTCAGAGCGCGACAACCAAAATAAACAAGTTAACATATACATAGAGGCATGTATAAATGTTGTTGTTATACACTGGATATTTTTGGGACAAATCATCATAGACCGAAAAGGCCATCTTTCCGTGTGAATTTAGATTAGGGAGCACATAAGAAGCAGGCTACCGTATTAGTTACGCCATGGAAAGAAACTATTACCTTGAAGGGTCAATTTGCTGCAGCGCATGCAGAAAATTCACCGATAATTGCACAAGAAGTTTTTCCTCTTTCGATAATTGCCAGACGAAAAAAGATATGTAAGACAGCATTTAGTATTTTCGAATGAGTTCGTAAATGACTAATTTTTCCCAGACCTTAATACACAAGGTTAAATATGAAATCTCTGTCCTTTGGCACAGAGGTTTGAAGAAAGAGAAGGGGGCAGACATTCGATGGAATATTGACGGAAGGATGGACAGAGAAGATAATACACATGTGTTTATCTTATATGAAATTTATAAAACAAATTGAATAATTTTATACATCACGGGTTGATTGCAAAGACTTGCATACTGTATTATTCAACGAATTTCATATAAAATAACTAAGATTGTAATATTCTTTTTGTTACAATACGTTACGTAATTTGAATTACTCAATGATGTTGCTAATTGTTATACCACGGAGTGATGAACAATGTTTTCATGATGTTATGTCATAAATGATAAACAGATGTGAGCGTTACATGATAAAGATCATTTCATATCTACAAAGTTTGTTACAAATTATACCTTCCTTAGGCTGTTAGTTTTAAAATGTCGTGAGCACTAAAAAGCGTGTTAGCTATGTTCGAACCCTTTAACTATGAACTCTGAAGTATCACACTCTTAAATTGGTATTGTGACCACGTGCACATCTAGTGTAAAATGAAATTTGTACAAATTCCTTAAGCTTTCTTACATGAAAATATCCAGCTGTAATATGAAAATTGTAACATCTCATCTTTCTTTATTGCATGGCAATATCCATCTGAAGGTTTCATCATAGAATTTGAGGCTTCGTCAACACGTATCCAATTTACAACCTTCAAAAGTAAAGCAAGTGATACTGGAACACTAATTTTCTAGGCCAGAGGCTATCTGATTTTCGTTAAGCAGAAACAATTGATTTATCTAATTTCAACGTGAGCCAAAACCAAAAAAGACGTCCAAACGTTGAAAGATGTTGTAGTAGCTTCGTTTACATGTAGTCACTTTAAATAACCACAAGTCAAAATTTTTGTGCCTGTAGGTTAATCTGAATTGATCAGAGACTATCTAATTAATACTGGTTAGTTGCCAGATAAAATTGTGCCGTACGTAATTTTATTTGTTTAGTCTACAATCGAACTTTTAACGACGTCGACATTATTTTGATTCTAGCTGCCGTAGACTTTTAGGTGCAATTTATAGCTTTGTTTATTTAGAAAACCACCGAATGTCGAGAGCAGCTGTTTTGCTCTGCAAACAATGCTAGGCTTTGCATAAGCAGTTGAAAGATATGCTTGAAATTTGGAGTCTGTACTTTAATAATGTTTACCTGTTAGAATCGATGTGGCGAGTTCTAGAGAAATCCGTATTGGTTTCATTGATTTTCTTTCCTCATTTTGTGCGGTTTATGAGTTACTACAATTTATGTTTATGTTGTGTGTAACGGTGGAGTGAAACGAAGCTGCTAGAACCCCTTTCAAAATTTGTGTAGGTCGGTTTTCTACCACGATTTGAAATTTGGAAAACAGTCAAAAACATTAATGACTACGCTATAACTCAGCATTTCACTAGTACTGTAGGTAAGTATCGAACAATTCACCAATTGTTTTCGCCGATACTCTGTTAAAGAAGATAAAAACACTTGATTCAAACACCAATGTTAACTATAGCAATAATACATTGATATATACCGAAGTGTCTACAAGAGGCAGAGATTGATTGCACACGTGTAATTCAAAACTTGGCTGGTGGCAAAATATTAATTAACACTAAACCTTTCCCCAGCATTCCTTCGCACCCAATTAGTTTTCGTAATTAGGATGCTGTTGATGATTCAACAGCTTTCATGCACATATGCTACTGTACCGTATTGATGTTTAAATGAAAGCATGTTTCTTCCATCATTCAATATACTAGTCAGACAAAAATATAACTTGTCTGGTAAAGATGTGATATTGGACTAGGTGGAGCCAACTGGAAACCTGAGATCGGACCTTGAAACTTTATCAAAAATAGCACAAGATCATCGACAAGACTTCCTACGACCCAGCTGATGAAAACTTTGATCCCGTCGACCCCCTCTAAAAAAGTCACGTACTGAAAAAAAGCATTTAATACGTTGAAATTTCTTGTACAAAAATTATTTTATGGCATCCACAAGTATCGTTTTCAAGTTTCTGACATAGCACAAATGTACAAGATGTTTGCGTGAATAGATAGATCCACCGAAAAGTAATCAAGAAAATTGTCACTTTCAGGATCGAATTTGTATTTATATTGGGCAAGGAACGTAGCATTTACTTCAATGTTGCTACAGATGTACCTTGTTAACATATTATCTTTTCTTTGATTTGGACAGCATGCGAAATATTAAATTGCATCTTCACTTCCAAAGAAAACAAAATCCTTTCCTTCTAACTGGAAATTAATAGGTAGGCGGTTTGATAGTTCAGTAGATAAAACAAAATGGATGTTTGGTTGTTAATGTCGTCATCAAGTCGTTATTATTGCCTTCTGATCTTGTGTTTGTTCCTACAAAATTTATTTATGTTGGAAGGAGACGTTGCACAATATTACGTTTTGTTTTGAGAATGGATGGTGTGTGTCCTATTATACGTCTCTGGATTTGGAAAACGCACAAATATTAAATTATGTATTATGTCCAAACAATAATTTCCTTAAACAGTAACCTTACTGATAATTACGTCGTCACAACATCTGCATTTGGGGTAGACCTGATATTCGTTCCGCTTTTGTTTCTCAGATACACATTCTGGTTCAATATATTACTATTTCAGTGCAAACTTACAACGACAAATATAAAATTCACCATCCTTGAAAACAAATATTATATTATTTTAAATAATTGTATTCGATCCTCAAACATAATATTTCAGAGAAATTGAAACCTGTATTACTTTTAAGTATTTTCATCGCTTCAGTAGATCTTTATCACCATGAAACCTTAATGCAAACATTCAAGAGCTGTATTCATTTGGTAAGAGCGGCACTAGATATAGTAACAGAAGAAATCTGTGCGGTTCCTTAACAGATAAAGTCCTAGCTGTATTTATCATTGACTTCAGCAAAACTAATTGATATTTTCTGCATGGTACGTGTACCATCTGATTCAAATGTTAAAATGTTTCGCTGTGAAACCTAATGCTATTACTGTGCATCGTGGCTAAAATTTCTCTTTTTGGGTCACAAGAAAAAATATTTTCTTTAATTATGCTATAACTAATTGAAAAGTTAAGCAGCTTCTTTTGTAGCCTATCCCCCAATATTGCCTGAAAAATCTACTCCATTCGATTCACATATTAAACTAATTCAGCTCTGCCGCATAACAGTTAATTTGTATGTTAGTTTGTTTGCACGTTCGTTGTTTACCTTTGTTTTGTTTGTTGTTGTTTTTTTTTTTTGGGGGGGGGATGCCTAAGATATTGATATATTTATTTGATGTATTATTTGTCAAAATTCCTTCATCAAGTAAATTTTATTGACATGTGAATTTTAAACTCAACTACATTGCTCAAACAATAACTTAAGCCTTTAATACATATGCTTAATATCAAAGAAAGGAAAATATGTTTTAAAGATTTTATGTGTTATTTTTATTTTCAATATAGTTATGTGTTATATTCTGTCTTATTGTGCTTCATGTGGACATTTATTTGGAAGGATTTATCTGTTTACATTTATTTGGAATGCTGTATTTGCCTACATTTATTTGGAGGGCTGTATCTGTTTATATTTATTTGAAAAGTTGTATCTTCATATGGGTATTGTTTATTTCTTAATTTTTACATTTTTAAAACTTTGCTTTTAATCGGCATCATATAGCCTCTAATGTGCGGCGGTGTAACAAACGCTACTGCGTTGCCGTTCGTCCTTCGAATTGGACGATGACCATGACATCGCCAACTAGCTTAGCTTATGTGAGTACGTGAGTGGCTGAGGAGGTCGATGTGTCCTTTGAACAGTTAATGGGACACTGCACAAAAAATGCCACTTTAGGTTGCTTGATGAAAAGAGGACGTGCTGCAGCTCCAAGATTTAAGTTGCTCCCTACCCCACCCCACCCGCAAATCTCCTCAATTCATAGTCTGTATGTAGCTCTAGTATGGACAAGACTGCGCCAGGCCGACTGATTCTGTGCGACATCTCAAGGCACAAGGTTGATGTAAAGTTTTGAAAGATGACTTGACGGAGTGTTCGAAGCGTTTCATTATGACATCGCTGAGATGGCTTTCCCTCCGTCATCTCGTACGTAGAAGACCTTCTTTGGTAGTTACTCGTCTGACATCCAGGTAACGTAGTATGCCTATATCAGCTGTCATTTCATTAGCAGAGTGTGGATACTTGGAAGTTAGTCCCACCTCAGTATCTGGGATTATATCCTGCCATCTTATCCTCATCAGTTTCCCGTCAGCCCATCTGAAATTGGTTGTTTCTTGGCATGGCTTTTGTATATTGTCCATGTTTCGCAATACAATGGCTTTGTAGACGTTCCGGTTGTGTTGCTTTGTTTTGTTTTGGATTTTGGGGGTTTTTTGGTCTTTTTGTTTTTCTGTTTTTTTTTTTTTTGTTTTTTTTTTTGTTTTTTTTTGGGGGGTATTTTTTTTTTGTTTGTTGGTTTTTGTTTTGTTTTGTGTTTTTGGGGGGGTATGTGTTTGTGGGTTTTTTTGTTTGTTTGGGGGTGGGTTTTTTGTTTAATTTTACACATAGACACCTCCTTCATCCTAAACTATTGCACTTAGTTTGCAAAAGGCCATGCTTGCTTTCGCAATTCTGGTATGGCTTCGTCATCGATGAAGGCTGCATGCAACAGTATACTACCGAGGTAGTTGAACTTATCCGCTGCCTGGACGGTTTGGCTGTGACGGTAGGCTCTAAGTAAAGCTCTCCTGGTGCAGAATAGTGCATCACCTCTGTCATCTTGATACTGACTGTGAGACTAAAATTGTCATAAGCTAAAACGAAATGGTCCATACTGTGTTGGATGTCACACTCGGATTTAATATCCAGGTAACAGTCATCAGAATATAGGACTAGTTACATCCTGTAACTTTGTCTTAGTCGGTGATCTCCTCAGAATGAAGAAACTGCCATCAGTAGATCCCAGTGTCTATAAGCATGGCCGGGGGAACAGCATACTAAAAAGGATTGTGACATTATCGTTGTCACGGAAGAGTGCAAGAAAATAGCTTGATATTTCATTAGAACGATTATATGTAGTGGATTTCATGGACGTGTACAGCGTTATCTAGAGTAATTTTAATTTCACCCCTACTAAGCAAAATATCGAGTAATATGATTTGTGATTCAGATTTTTAACATAGATTTAAACGTTTTTTCAGTCATAGTGTATAGTGAAATAGCTGGGGCATAATGCATAATGTAGCATCATGTCCCAGCCAGCCACATTATCCTGACACCAGGCAGACCAGTCCTAACAATAACCTCTTGATGTTGAGTGCCTAGCGAGGTAGCTGCTAGTACAATTTTTATTAGTCTTTGGTATGGGGCTAGAACCCGTGCCTTTCTGCATCCTAGGCGGACGCTCTAACCACTTTCGAAATCGGAGCAGTCAAAAATGTCGATTGATATTTGCATCTCTTTGCTGATGTGCACTGGAAGTTTAACCTTGGGTATAGCAATTGTGTTGTTGTGTTTATGGGATATACATTACATATGCTGGAACAACAGTTAGGAGATCCTGCCAGACAGTGTCTACTTTTGTTTGCTACAGCTGTAGGGGTAAGCACGTGTTTACTTTACAGTTTACTACAGCCATTGGGGTAAGCTCCAGTTTACTTTATAGACAGTTTCCTACAGCCATACGAGTAAGCACGGGTCTAATTTACATACCGTTTAATACAGCCATGGGAGTAAGCACGAGTTTCCTTTACCAACATTATGCTACAGTCATAGGGGTTAGCATGGCTTTACTTTAGACTATTACTATATTCAAGTTCCAGTTCCTTTGATCTTCACGTGTATGTACTTTCAGCTGTAATTCTTCATAGTTAGACTTTGGGTAAATTATACTGTATTTCACATACGGAATACTCTAGTCGTCAGTTTACCTTTTAGAATGTTCTTATTAAAGGATATAGTCAAATGCAGTTATACTTTATTATTATATACATCTCATTCACGTACACGGTGTTCGGTATTCTCACTTACTTCATACGTACTCGGTTTCAGTGGTGTTACACACGCAGCCATACTTGACTACAATAGTGACTGGAAATGATTCTGACGACTCACTGTCGTCCGAGACGCGAAAGAGCAAGCCACATACATATAGACATAAACAAAAATGTCTTGCCTTCATGGATTTATTTCGTCTGTTTGTATCATATTGTGTTCATTAATATAGAAGAAATTAAATATCTGATATTCATCCATCTGCCCTTACTGAAGCATCTGTTGAAAAAGAGCGCTGTCCTTAAGAGGGACGTATTAAACAATGATGCAGTTATTATTATTATTATTATTATTATTATTATTATTTCTTCAAACAAGTATTATTTATCTTAAAAGATGTTATATGAGATTTTTTTCCTAGATTAATCTTTCCCCGAAGTCTCATCGATACTGGAATATATGCAAGACTTGAGACTGTAATGGGAATGCAGTTATATATTTGTGTATGTGTATGTGCTGTTTGGAGATTAAGGTGTGCTTGTGAATAAAAACATTCCTTTGATAGTTACAACTTTTTGCTTTTGAAGAACTCTGATTTCAATGTACATCATTGAAACCATGTTCAGATCTCGTCTCTAGAGCAAAATTACCAATCAATTTTCACCAGGGCTAATAACGGAAGGCTGACAAAAAAAAAATGTTGCCTCAAATAATTTATTGGCCTGATCCTTGTTCAAATCTTTCTTAATCCTACAGAATTTAAATGACTTTTAGGCCGTCAAAACTAGTAACGATTGCTTACATTTAACTGATTGACTACATAGTTAATTAAGTAATTGAAGATATGGACAACTTCCTGGAGTTTGAACGTCATTTTAAATTTACAAAAATGATTTATGTTGCTGTGTTCTCATGAATGTCTCTTTGAGTGATATATTATCCGGGTTACAAAACCAGCTAAAATGAAATTATTGCATGTTCTGTGCAATTTATGCATAAATAATACCTCGGCTGAGCAAACAAATGTTTGAAAACAAAAAGTCAGCATTAACAACTGCAACGTTAAGTCAATGCCTCCGTATTGCACCGATTGCGGGTGCACCACAAATTGACCAAAATATCCCTGTTTCATTTAACAACACCTCTCTGAGGAGCAAATGTAGAATTTTCTAGTCAAATAGATTTTCCTTGAAGGAAACGAAGTAAACGCACTAATAAAAAGAACAAAGCGTTTGAAAAAGAAGTCATAGATGGAATTGTTCTGCCTACCCAAAGATTACTGAGTAATTTTGGTATGTTAGGACACTGTTTGGCCTTTCCGGCGATGATCGGAGATTCACATCGGAAATACCGAGAAGCCGTCCCTGCATATTCGTGTACCTTTCGTACTAACTGACCTCATGTGCACACCACGCTCGAATAATGCGTTCGTTACGGCGACTAGACTTGGATGATTTGTTCTTGACTAGAAGATTCCCAAGTTTCATTTTTCAGTCATGAACAAAATCAACTTTCGCTTCCTGGACTCGAGCAAATGATTCCATTAAGGTATCATAATGCTTTTCATGAGGTTCTACTTATTGTTCATTGTATGATTGAGTTTTCCACTCTTTTGTCTCCAATTTAAACGCCGTATCATGCCATGGAAGAATTTCCAGGATGGAGTCTGGTAGGGTAGAAACAGTGCTTTGCATTTAGATTAAGATCCTAAGACACCTAGGGAACAGCTGTGCGGTGAGACCTTACATCTATACACTCAAAAATCAATGTACACCAATAAAATTAAAAGCTTCCTTATAACGAAATCATATTTTCCTCCAAAAGACCAAAATGTATATTATTACGGTCCGTATCCCTGAAATCTAAATCTTTTGGAAACGTTTCAACCCAACTAAATCAAACCTGTACCACATTTAGTAGACCCAGTGCGATACAAACTTGCAATACTTTACCCTTATATTTAACAGTAATTGCAGCGTGTCAAACGTGGTTAAATTTATGAATACTAATGAGTAAGTGATTCCACTAATAAAAAGGAAAGCGTCGATTATTGTCTGCAGCTGCACCTTACGCCGCCAGGTGCGAAAGGTGCATGGTTGACAGTCAACTCATCTGTTTGGCTTTAAATTCTCTCGCGTAAGGATGATAATGTTCGAATTGCTGATAAAGGTCAAGGTGATATTCTTTAATCTCAAAGAAATCATGGCGTGTCAGTTACAAAGTAGCGAACATACTGCCTACGACGACCTTATGCGAATTACTGAAAGAATAACATTAAATTACTAGTGACGGTTATACTAAACTTATTTATTCTCACGAAAATCATACTTTGCTATATACTAAGTAGCAAACGAACAAGAAAGGCACGACTGTACAAATGGAAAACTATTCTACCGATGGGTCCAATGTTTTTATTATGATATGCCAGATTTTGAAAAATAACTACTGTACAATTGGAAAACCATTCCACCGACGGGTCCAGTGTTTTTTAATTTGATTTGCCAGATTTTGAAAGATAATGACACAAATGTCAGAATTTGATAATATTCACACCAGACTCCAATACTGCCGTGTTACATAGGCACTTAAAGGGCATCAAAAACTGCCATGCGATATATATCGATATAAATAAGAAAATGGTTGAACCCCTGATATTGCCTAAGTTAAGTAAATAGTGGTTGATATATTATATCAACTGCATAACCAATTAATAACGTGCATTTGTTTTAACACCTGTCACAGACTGAGTATAGACATACATTCATGGTAAATAATCATACCCTCACCCAGCTGAATCGTCTCCATAAATGGCAGATGGAATTTCTGCTTGAAAGTAATCAACATTTATGCAGTAGCGTACTGAGGGGGGAGGGGAGGGAGGCGGTTACCCCGGGCACCAGAGGTTTTGGTGTACCAAAAGCACGAGCGACATAGCTCTTGGGGCATCAAAACCTCTTTGGGCCAACATCGTCGCCTAGGGGCGCCATTTACCCTTAGTACGCCACGGCAGTTACATGAGTGACTATCGCCACTTTTGACAGAGCGAAGTCGACATTGGCATATATAGCGTAATTAGGAAAGTGAAAGTAGTACATTGTCAAAGAGCCATATCGGTGTAATCATCCTGAAATATGATTTAAATTTTGTGAGATGTGTCCTAGTAGTATACAATCCAACCTAACAAACGTCAAATAGCACGTTAGCTGTTACGTTGCAAGAAATGGCCATTTGAAAAGTTTGCTTTTAAATGTATTTATCAACGCTCAGATTGAAAAAATTTGTTGGTCCACACCTCTGAAACGTTATAAGCAAAACTGTTAAAGAGCAGGTTACATATGTTTCTGCCTAACATATCCCTAAGTTGAAGTAAACCGGCAAAAATATAAAAAGATGTTTTTGTATCATCTAACTCAGGGATCTCAATCAAGGCAAGCGGGCGGCATGCGTCCCGCCAAACCGTATCCTGTGGCCTGCAAAATGATTGGCGTCACAAGGTATCATGAGAGATAACGAAAGTGGTGCGGCAAATGGGCGATCGAAAATGCCATCATGCGGCCCACAGGGTGGTTTGAGTTTGAGACCCCTGATCTAAATG